>JAHZNH010001713.1:0-11236 GCA_027744355.1 Tyrannoseira gladiata | reverse complement strand
AATGACAGGAAAAAACTTTTTCAGTTGGGCAATGGAACATGAGGGGTTGCGGAAATTGGATTAGATTCATGTGAATAAACGCGTTATTGATCCTATGGTTGGTTAGTGTGGTTGGTTGGTTGGGATGGGATGAGTGCTCATTTTTTTTACCTGGTTTCGGCATTCCTTCCCTTTCCGCGAGACTTGCTCCGCAACGCCTCATTAGCCCCGCAGGGATCGGATGAGATACTTGACCTTTCGGGGAGGCATTTACCACACCACACCAAGCTACTCCCATCATTAGTGGGGGAAATCATGATAATGTGGCTTTTTAATGGCGGTCTCCCCATGATCTGATTGATAAATAAATCTCGAGGAAAAAATGAATCGAGGGGGTTGGTTTGGTGGTGTTCATGGAAGTGGTCTGGTCTACTGAACTAGAAAAAATGTATCCCGTTCCCGGTTTCTTACATTATTTCTTCCACAACTTTCCGCCTGATCGACTTTGAATATGTTGGGGAGGGTGAGGGGAGCTCCCCCGGGGAATCCGTTCAGAGGAATGGAATGGACTTATGAAGGTCGTAAATAAATTGAGTTTGCCAGTTCCTATTGAGTATTGAGGAGTAGTATTCTTGTCTTTTTCCTGAGGAAATATCATGAAGTCTTGATGATGATGAAAAATGGGATCTCCAATTGGGCTAAACATAAATGGTCCGAGAAGAGAAAAAAAGTTCTTTGGTATTGCATTGCCTTGGACCGGACTGGTCTGGTGATTTGCTGCGGGGCGTGTGTTCTCTGAAGTGGAGAAAGTATCCATCTATCTATCTTCGCCTTCATCTTCATTGCTTTACTACTCCCCAGGGGAAACAAGTTGTTTTGCTTGTCGTAAACCATCAAGTCAATTGCCGGAGATTGTAATGGACTTGGGGAAGGATACACTGTTTACAAATTTGCATAGAGCGGAGGAAACCCCTTCCCTCCCCATCCCGGCTCGAATTTCCCCGGAATTGTGGTCTATTGATCTTTCAGCTCCTTGACCGGATGCTTTATGCTTGTTGCCTCTGGGCCGTTAGCATACCCCCACATTGGAAGATACCAACCTAGGAAAAGGCCCAAGACCATTTGACGTTTTTCTGACGTGCATACAGGTATCTGTATGCAATTAGAATAATCAGGTAATGACCCGGTTTAAATGTACTTATCGTAGCAAAATAGAAATCAATTGTGACGACCAAAACTAAAACTACTTCCTTGAGTTTCCAAGCTAAAATTTGAAAATTAGATGGAAAACAACTCAAAAACATTTTATCAGCACTGACTTTGTTCGTGAACAAATCATTCAATACACGCAAATGTATCCACAACTTTTTGAGTATTTCCAATCTTTTTTAAGCGGCAGCATAACAGATTTTCCTCATATTTTTCACCTCTCTAGTACTGCAATGCAAAGAGCGATGAAAATATCTGCCAGCATAATACTTTAGAATCGCTGATCAGGAAGTGTTTGCATATTACAGTTGCAAGACAAACATCTACTTATTACCATTAAGGCGACATTGAAAATGTGCACGGATACGGAAGTAAATAGCATTTCATTCAAAACTCAAGAGACAACCGCTTATCATCTCCGTATTGCAAGTATTCCTCCTTTAAGCAACCAGAACTCACTCAAGTTCAGCCTTTCCCGTAGCATTTTGGTGAACTCTGTTTTGAGCTAAAAAGCATAAGTCTAGTTGAGAACCATGCTCCTATCCTTTGGAGCCTTAAGGGTTCAATCTGTCACGCAAAAGTTGGTACCCTTGCCTTACCATATTGATCTGGACACGTTCAGTTATTCGCGACATCCCCTATATGACCACCCTTGTCACAAATCCTTGAGGGTTACTCTTCTCACCATGATATCCTTTTGTGCATTTCTTTCTCTCCACCGCATTCTCTTCCTCTTCTTCAACTGGAGCACATACTGCCACGCAAACGGAGAGCAGTTCGTGATCGCCCTGGTTTCCATTGGTTGTTCATTTATCGCTCTAGTTTTTCTCAGGCAATCCGTTCACCACAGGGATGAACTCGTGTACGCAATGAACCAGAGGCTTAAACTTGTCCAAGTGGACCCCAAGTACGCGGACACCAAGTACAACGTTGCGGTCTACCTATTCTCCTTGAGCATTGCCATGTATCCCGTGTTCATCTCACTGTTCTCGTTTGTCGCCGACTACGACATTTTGGAAGTCTACCTGAGGGAATATCTCCATGTGCCATTGAGGACCTTGGAATACTACTACGTTTATGAAAACATAATTGCACTGAACTACTTCCTGATGACAGGTTATGGAGCCGGTGTGATGCTCTTCCAACTTCTATTCATACTTTGTTTCCTTGAAGGGATTGAGAACGCTTCGAATCAGCTATTTCCTCCTGCAGGTTCTCCACCTCTAAAGAAAAATCCAAACACCAGCATCGTATTACCCTTTACCTCGTGTCTGAAACGCTTCCGCGTCATCCAAATCCTGACCGCGATTGCAACTTCCGTGACGAGATTCCCACTTCGAGATCTTGTAATAATTGGCGCGCTGTTGGTGAGCTGCAACATCTACATCGTAATCAAAATGAATGAAATCGTGAATCCTGTCGTCGTCATTGCGTGTGCGATCGCCGCGATCTCAGTGTTTGTCATTCTCTTCAACGCTATATATTTAGCGTCCAGACCCAATAAAAACGGGACTAGGTTTAGGTACTATTGGATTTACCACATCAGAGAGAAAATCCATCGTAAAGCATTGGCCTCGTGCCCTCAAATTGGTTACGCAATAGGGAACTTTCACCCGGTTCAATCCCACTACGCACTGGATATTTCCGACGTGTACTTGCAAAACATTGTTAATCTGCTCATGTTGTTTTGATTTAATTGAGGCAAAAAAATCTAGATCAACCCTTACACTCAATGGGTTAAAAAATCTTAGAGCAACTACGCCCAAAAGGTATTTGCAATGTCAACAGTCAAAATCATTATCATCCATAATTGCATCATGTATAGAACGTTGAATATTTTGAACCTCAAATTGTGCATACAGTCTTATTATAATTTGAAATGTAAGGTTTGAAATGAAATTCAATATTCCAACAGTCGGCCTTCCCAGTGGCTAAAATGATTTTTCATTTGTTCCATAGTCCATATATATGTTGCGCTATTCAACTATGTAACTTTTCCATTTGAGAAACTATCCAACATAATGTTAGTTTTTGACAAAAATATATTGTTTTTTAATAAGTATCAAAGGTGGCTCTTGTTTGCAGATCTCGATGAATCAAAAATAAGCTATCTAATCCAAAAAAATCGGACAAGTCTCCCAAAAGCCCAGAAACTGATAGAATTTTGAGCAAAGTGCTCTTCGTTAGCTGTATTAGCTCTGCTTTGCTTGGGGAGCCGTATTAAAGTGATTGCTCATTAATGATTGTCCACGGATCAATGCAAAGGTTTAAGCATCGACTCATCATCATGTTTTATTGGTTTGTACGATTCCCACTTTAACGGGACGAAAGTCATGGGTATCTTAATGGACCTGTGCATTTTCCCTCTAGGTACATTTCTCTCCTTTTCCGTTCCACTCGAGATGCGTCCATTTACCCCTATTAGGGAACCACAAAAGGATGTAAAGAGCCTGTAAAAACCCACTTTTCCTCCATAATAATAAAAATCTCTCTCCCTGACTCAATCTCTCTTTCAGACAGTCACTTTGCCCCCGGTCCATGAACCCATGACGATGTGTGTTCCATCATTCCATTTGAGTTTGATACTTTCCTGTCATGAACTAAATGGTTTCTGGGAGAGTCCCACTTTCCCCGAAAAAGTACAAAGGTAGAAATATTTACCTGGGAACATGGAAAGTCGTCCCAAATCGAAATACTCACCATCAATTCTTGGGACATGGGGCATGCCAGACCACACTGCACCTTACGCAGTTGAGTTGTCCTCCGGGGGAAGGAAATTATGGAGGGACAAGACACAAGACCAAGACCAAAACAGTGATGCACTGCTGCCAGACCACACACACACCCAACAACTATTCAATCCCCCTTCTTCCTTCCTCCCAGCTACTTAGTATTCCAGGCCATTCTCCCACCACTCAATTCACACGGGGAAGGGGGCTCCCTTCCATTCCCTTCCGTTCGGTAAAAGTATAAGGGGTATTATTGCTTACAATGCAGTAATCGAGGAGAAAAGGACCAGCGATATGCCTCTGCTCCACCTTCAGATTCCAGATTCCTCCGAAATGATAACAAAAAGTCCGTATCGTTTCATCTCATCTCAGTTCCATTCCCACGCACCTAGAAGATCCCAGGCTGGAGTGAGAGATACACGGACGTGATCGAGTGGAACATGGAGAAAATATTGAAAAGGGGGAGAAGAAGAAGAAGATACCCGTGAAACGCTTTGAACATGATGCTTTGTACTTAAGGTTGGAGGAGGAGTGCTCCGATTCCGATACGTTACATCGGAAAACGCTTTCGTATCTATAGTTTCTGGTCCAACTCAAAGAAGGAGTTGTAGAGAGGAGCACGTCACACGAAAGAATAACATTGGTGAAATAAAGGCCTTCAGCGCACATAAACAAGTCCCTTTGTAGGAACAATCCTGAGGAGAAAATTGGACTGGGCTGTAGTAGTCAAAGCTTAAAGTCTTGATTCTCCTTCGCAGGAAAGGGAACCCACTGAAGTGTGGGTATTGCATTACCTTCTGAACAAGTTCTGCAGTTAGTTATTTCTTTCACCCACTTAAGTAAATATTTCTAGGAGGGCCAACTAACAAAATAATCGGAGGGCAAGCAATGTTTTTCAGAGTGAACCAAATGAGAAGCCATCGTCTCGGCAAAAAATCTCAGAGTACCCTAGTTAGGCACAGTTATGACAATTGCAAAAAGAGAAGAGTAAAAATCTGGTGGTGAGATACATTTTCACTATTGCAGGAGTATTGACTTCGGTCGTCGTAATGGAAAACTTAAGTGGATTTCTTCCGATATCGGTATTTTGTTGTAGGGAATCAAGCCTTAAAAACTTTTTTACGAATTTTCGTTTCAATTACGTAATAGAACTCCCAAAAAATTGCAAATAAGTATGTAGTACTCCTACAGTAAGTAAAGGCTTCAAGATCGTCTCGAACTGAAGTACACCCGCCAGTGTTCAATTGTTTGCTCCAGTGCACTAGTGCAACTCGCCATTCTGATTCTTCCAAGTGAAGTACTGAAACTTGCTTTACCTGTCATTAATTACCGAGCCCTGCCAGAGTAATCACAGGATACCACTGGGGAATGAATCAGGAGTGCACTGAATTCCTTGATGTGGGTACATACTTACTTACTTTACGTGCACCTTCTTTCTCCTCCTCCTTAGTTCCCTCACCCCCTTCAATTTCCTCTGAACTCCTTGAGTCTGTAAACAGACCCACTTTTTCCCCGTTTTTTATGTGCACCCCAAGAGAGAGAAAAAATAACTGGGATTTTTTTACGACCACATAAAAATATTTTCTCCTTGTGTACTCATGAGATTAACGGAGCTCTAGTAGTATTTTGTTTCAACGAGGGAAACTCCACTCCAGCTCCAGCTCTCGATACCTATGTGCACCCCAAGAGAGAGGAAAAAATAACTGGGATTTTTTTACGACCACATAAAAATATTTTCTCCTTGTGTACTCATGAGATTAACGGAGCTCTAGTAGTATTTTGTTTCAACGAGGGAAACTCCACTCCAGTTCCAGCTCTCGATACCTTGTGCACTAGTACTTCATTTTCCCATCTTTTTTTCTTTCAACAACCGAGAGAAAAAAACCTGAGCCAGTCTGTAAGAATTTGACACAGTTTCATCTTGCCTTTCACACAAAAACCGGGGAAGAAAAAACTTTTTCTTGGGGAGGAGGAGGGGAACTACTACTTACTCTCGTCTGGAATTCATGTCCTTCAAGTGGGAGAAAAAACTTGTTATTTAGTGTTATTTCCTCCACTGGTGAAACTCCTGGCCCGCACTCACTCTCTTCTCTTGAAAAAATGACCGATGTGATGTGAAGTGATGTGATGCGATTCTACCGAACTAAGGTAAGTACCTATATGAGGAGTTGGACTTCCATCTTCCCATGTCTGGAGAAAAAGTATTTGGTTGGCGGAGGAAGTTTCTTGTAGTGATTCATGTGGTGAGAAAGTGTGCGGAGGAAGTTTGGAAGAACACCGCTGCATAAAAGGACTCATTGTCCGTTAAAAGAAAAATATATATTGGGAATGCCGAATGGCTCACAACTTCCTCTTGTGTTTTATTGCTGGAGACGGTCAGAAAAAAAATAACTGGAACTCGGGGACTGACTACTAACTACCGACACCAACTGGAATACTCCTTGTTCCCTCATGTGACATCCTCAGTTGTACTCCAGCGGGACAGATGAAGGTGAATGCTTCTATTTATGTGCTTACCTACTGATCATGATGTGTTATGGCTGCTGGAGAAAAGGAGAATCAAGAAGAAACTTTGGGGCTGTGCCACACGTGGAAAAAAGAACAATAAAATAAAATAAGATCACGGAAAAAAGGATGGGATGTGATGTGATGGTGATATTGGTGATCATGATCATGATGATTCGTGATGTGATGACAATGCACTTTCCCCCATAAAGTTTGAGGACCTAAACACTCATTGTTTACCCTTCCTCCTTGAAGAGGAAGAAAAGGACAAAGTCGAGTTGAAGGAGC
Organism: Tyrannoseira gladiata; assembly: GCA_027744355.1. Classification (NCBI taxonomy): domain Eukaryota; kingdom Metazoa; phylum Arthropoda; class Collembola; order Entomobryomorpha; family Entomobryidae; genus Tyrannoseira; species Tyrannoseira gladiata. Next base: position 4,526 of record JAHZNH010001713.1, on the reverse strand, counting down.
TGGTATGAGCCGAGCCCCGAGTCGGTCCTTTTCTCTCCGTTTTCTGCTCGGCTTGGTTTCAGGTCACGGGGACGGAGGATTTTCTCTCTATTGTGTTGAGGGGTTTATCTCCTGTCTCCTCGGAGTGATCCTGGAGATCCAAGATTGGGATTGTTGATAGGGTGGTCTGGCCTGGCCTGGGCTGGGATGGAGGACGATGGATGGAGTGATAAGTCATGAACAATGTAGAACGCAATACATTAGCTCGTAAGCAATGTATTTATTTATTTCCTGTCTTCAGAGACATCCGCCTTGTCGCTCCTCCATTCTATTGAAAGGGACGTACCTATCTATTGCATCGGATCGGATCGGATAGCGGAGTATTTTTGTCCGGCCGTGAATGGATGTCGAAATTTGTCAACTCTGCCAAGCCAATACAGATCAAGGAATCCTTTGTTCTCCCGTTCAAGCTCTTCAAGTCAAGTCAATTCGATTCAATACTTTTTTTTTTCCTTTTCCGAGATCATGCCAAACCCGATGCCGATAAGTAAGTCGTTCTCGGAGGACTAGAGAAAAAAATATTAGTTGACAAGACAACTGGTGGAGGAGGATGAGGATGATGCGAAAACTAGTGTTTATTCTTCTGTCGGAGGAGGAGGAGGGAGGAAAAGGAGAAGTAAATCCGCTTATGGCGTTCCTTCTCCGGGGAAAAGTGATTCATGAATCAAGTCAAAGAAAGAAGAAAAAGAATGGGTGAAAGAAGACGACGACTACGACAACAACATTTTCCTTCCTTCTCTCTCTCTTGGCTCGGGTGCGCGGTGCTTTGGTGGTGGCGGAGTGTCAAAAGTCGGTAATCCTCCAGACCGAACTTATGGGGAGCCTAGGGAGGAACCAAGAATGGCCTAGTGTTCTTCTTCTTCCTCCTCTTCAATCTTGAATTCAAGTGAAGTGTTGCACCAAACACTCCACTCTACATCGTCATCCACATTTTCTTCAAGGATGAAACTGGAGACTGGAGGAACTTCGATTAGATTCGATGGGATGATAGTACTGGTGCCATCCATTCTCTTAGGCTTTGAGCCTCTCAGCCTAGAAATCACCACGAGCAATTTTTCACGACATAGCAGCCCGAGCCCGGGGAAAAGCTTCCCCTGCCCTGACATAATAAATCGACTCCATTTTTGCGGGCCACGGGAGTGACTTTTTTATTGACAAAGTTGCGAATTGAAGGTGGGGATGGGATGAGGAAACTTGAGCTGGTGGTGATACACTCCAGCCGGATCCTATTTTTCTGAAGGGATTCTTGAGAAAAAAAGAGGATTACGAAAATTGGGTGTTTATTTATTGCAAAGGATACTTTGTAATGCGAGGGTGCTTCAACTTCAACCTCTTCACGATAGGAAGGTTTTTTCCGTCAACTTTCCAGGGAAAGTGGGACATTGCTAATGCCCACCCGTAATTAAAAAGTGTGCACAATGGAGAGCCTATTCAGAATTCATGGGGAAAGTTCATGATGGGAAGTGCATGCCAAAGCTAGGCAAGCCACTACGCATTCGCCTGATCCCAAATATTTTCTTTATGACAGTGTCGAACTCCATGCAGCTACCAACCACACCACTCCATATTCCATGTCGCAGATAAGGAATGGGAGACAAGGTTCTGCCCGTGTTTTACTTAATCCATTCCACCATCCCCGAGCCCACATGCTTTTCGCTGGGAACTGAGAACTGAGTTAGTTGGCAAGTGTTTTTTTTACTAGGCCAATGAAAAACAAACAAGCTCATTAGCCTCCCTAAAAGAATTACTCGGGACAGGGAGACTCGTTTTTTTATGCGGGAGCGGGACCGCAGATACGCGAGGGGAGCAGCAGAGTGGAGGGAAGAAGAGACCGTCATCCCACTCAGAAGTGAGTGAAGAGGGAGACCGACACCAGAACCAGAACAGAACAGGAGCGACCGCAAGTTCATTAGCATCGCGATAGGATAGGATGGGATGGATCCATTCATTTGAAGTTTCCCCTCCAGAACTTGATACTGATACTCGTATTCTGGCCGTGCTAATGCTTACTTAACTAGTTTATGCGGAGTCGCGATCTGGAAAAAGTGGGGGAAAAGATCCTTTCTCTACGGGACATGCTCTTCTCGTGTTGGTCGAGCGGGACTTGTTCGGACAGTACCAGGACCAGGAGCAAGGCATGCCTTGGCTTAGTTAGCCAAGCAAACTTCATTATTCATGGAGTGAACTTGTAATTGTTATGCATATTAATGCACGTCAATGCATTAAACATGAATGAATATTTGGTTGGTGGCGATTGTTTACATAGAACTGCTGCCCTGCCAATAACGGTGCAAGACGAATGATTAAAAGCGCCATTAATATTTGACGAATTTTGAATTGGGTAATAAGTTGTGGGCGTATATTTAATATATTTCCCGAATTTGAAATCAATATTGAATGACTGGGGCTGAAATTTCCTGGATATTCGAAGTGTACTGTTTTTAGTATGTACTGCTGTAATTAAATTAATTAAATTGTGAGCCTGTTGATGAAACTCGGGATGACCTTTGGATTGAAAATGGGATTAATTTAAAGGGATTTAAATAGATAAGGATACAGCGAAGAACTCCAGCGCATTAAAATGGTCGCCCACGACCTGTCTCCCTATGCTTCTTCTCAGGCTCCAGTGTCGCCTTTAAATATGCCTGTGAAATAATATGGAAGTGTTATTGAAACGTCAATGCTGAGAAATGTGTTTGAAATCTGATCTTCCGCTGAGGGCTTGTTTCCTGCGTGGGACGGAAGTAAGGAAATTATTTAACGAGTTTGATTACATGTGGGGAGGAAACGCGTGGGGGTACTTCTCAAAAACTTTAAACTTTCTCCGGATCCCTCCCCCCAAATGATAGCCAGAGAGTTTGGAGTCCGTGGAAATTCTCGTGAAGTGCATAATTTGGTCACACAGGCCTGGAGTGATGAATGCACTGCAGGGCACGTCTTATATAGTGGGTTTTTCTCCGGAAAGTCCCGATTTTAAGTATTTTCGGAGAAAGTAAATATGTTATTCCACTCCTCCCTCCTTAAATTGAAAGGGTCAATTTAATCAGCAAGGAAAATAATATGTATGTGGGGGTGGGAAACCTGAGAAGCTCTCAAACCAGAGCAATTTTAGAAAAACAAAGTAGAGAATGAAAGCATCCTTGAAAATTTAAATGCCTTTTGATTTCACACTACCCTGATCAAAAAAGAAAGTGAGTAAGCGAGAAGATCGTAATCGTAAGCATTGTGTATCTTATTCCTCCACTCAATTTTCCAAAGCCTTATTCTTCCCCTGGAGTTTTTCAAAAACAAATATTGAGATTGAAAAGGTAATAAAAATCCCGTATAAAGAAATGAAGCCTTTTTTTGTTTGGAGGAAGTGTGTCAAAAGAGAAGACTAGAGCTATAGCGCTAAACCTGTTTTTTTATCCTGATCCGTTTTGAAATCCAATGCATTATTTTTACATCAATCCCGTTCTCATCTCTTCCCATTTGAATTTCTTGGTTCATGCCCCTCTTCATTCAAAACNGTTTGGAGGAAGTGTGTCAAAAGAGAAGACTAGAGCTATAGCGTTAAACCTGTTTTTTTATCCTGATCCGTTTTGAAATCCAATGCATTATTTTTACATCAATCCCGTTCTCATCTCTTCCCATTTGAATTTCTTGGTTCATGCCCCTCTTCATTCAAAACAAAATGGCTCCTTTGTTCGCGCTCGGAGTAGTAGTGTTTTTATTGCATTTTTTACGCTGCGTACACCCACCTTCCCCCAGTTCACCTTCAAGGTAGAACAAAAGCAAGATTCCTATGAGGGAGGGTGGGAGTCAGTGACTCCGGGAGTGAAATGCTTTTTGGAGTTAAGCTCAAGTAGAAAAAGTAAACGTAATCATGACGGGGACAATTTTGATGATGGGATGGATTTTGGATCATCATGATCATCCTCCCCTACCTTTTTTCTTCTCAGTTCTCCTGAGACACTTTTCCATCCTTCCAGTGGAATAAAATTGGAGAAGGCTAACCAAACCTGGATTCTGGAGCCTGGATAAAGGTCAAGCAGAGTTGAGTTGAGTGCCTATAGCCTTCTAGTTTGGCTCGAAATTCTTTAACTCTTATTTTCGTAACACTCCTTTTTGTCCTGCAGTCCTACTCCCAGTCATTCTCCAAAAAATCCCATGTAAAACTGTCTCAGTCTCTGAGACTGCGACTCCTTCTCCTTGTCCTTATTTGCGACCTTCTTTTTCCCCGAGAAAATTGTTCTCACTCCCATCTTTTTTCTTTTGCTTTCGCATGCCTCTTCTTCTGCCTTTGTGCTTAAAAATAAATTATTGTATTTCGTTCCAGCGAGCAGGCTCCATTTCCCCCTACTTTTTTAAAAAAATAGACCCCCTCCACAGCTCAGATGAGATTCCTTTTTTTTCTCCGTGTCTCCGCCTAAGATGACATAAGTTTATTCGGGGACGTGGCTTATTTCCCCAGAGAAAGTTGTTATGTTCTCGAGCATGAAAGGAAC
>JAHZNH010001712.1:0-11525 GCA_027744355.1 Tyrannoseira gladiata | reverse complement strand
TCTCCCTAACAAGAATTTTATTTCTCCTCATTTACTCGAAAGCATTTTCCCCCAAAAGTCCGACGAGCAAAATCTTCCCAACTTTTCCCATTCCGTTTACTCAACAGAATTTTCCGAGTGCTTTATCATCATTACTTTGTAATATGCCCTGAGAAAGCTGCATCATCATCATCATCATCACGCTCATTCTCGGAGTCAACCCCATTTTCCGCCAAACTCTGGATCAGAAGCCCACTCTTGTTCCCTGCCCATCTAGCTCTTTCCCTTGTTCTTTTTAGACCGGAATCTAGAACGGTGGTCTCCTCCACTCTTCCCGGACTTCCCTTAAGTTCACATCCCATTTATTAAATCGGTTTGCCAGTTTCCTGTGTCATTGTCACTAGACCAAAGATTTGTGCATTTCCTATTTACCTTATTTTCCACTGTCGTTAATTGGCGAGGTAGGACATTGATGTGGATGCAACAAGATTTTAGAAATTCTTAACATTTTCACGCATCACCACCTTCTAACACGTATTGAATGCTGTTGTAAGCAGTTGTATGCTTAGCTTTAAGTCGAGTCAAACCTTAGTCATTTTTGTTGCCACCCTTGGTCTCCCATCATTTATTTCAGTGCGGGGTACTCGGTACTCCTCTCACTCACACTTGTTCCTTCCTTCCTCCTCCCCCACTCCCTTTCCAATTTCAAGTGAGGCCGATAATCCAAGTCACCCTCTCCCTCTCTCTTGATTTTGGAATGACTGATCAGGGAAATCAATCAGTGTCAGTTGGACTAGGCTTTTCACAAGAGCTCCAGGCTGGCCAACACCCCAACTATTGCTATTCTCGACATCTCGACCTATGATGGCGTTAAATATGGAGAACATATATTTCAAGAATATCGAGAATATTAAAGCATTTGAAGTCCTCGCTCCCACAGTTTTGACCCGGGCTCATATTCATTCTTTTCCCGAATTAAGGCAAACTCCAGTACTGCAGAAAGCAGACTCGATGCCGATGCCAATGCTCGATCTCAATCCCCCCAACAAAAAGAGATCTTGGATCTTGGGTGTTCTCGCCGAGCTTGTCACTTTTAATTAACTCATTTTCCCCCTAATGAATCCAAACTTTTGGTGGAATCAGGGACCCAAACAATATTTCATCGTTCCGCCTCCATTCCTCATCTCATCTTTCCACAGGATTCATCCCCTCCAAATAAGGAATACTTATTGGATCCTCATCCTTCCAAAGGTATGATTTTTGCTCGCGATTCCATAATCCAAACTCAGGCTTGAGCTCGTTCGATGAACAAAAAAAAATCAGAAGAGGAGAAGTCAGTCAGACGGGAATTAATGATGACGCGGGTTGGCGTGGCGTGGCATGGCGGATGGTGTGGTGGTGGTACGGTGGGGCGAGGAACTCTTCGAGCGTGTAATTTATCATCCATCGCACTCCACCGATATCAAGCCAAAAGGATGCCATGCCATTCCACCTTGAATCCAATCCAATCCAATCCAGCTCACTCCACCTTTCTCCCATTTCAGCTCCCATATCCCCCCATTTTCCCCGAGTCAAGCTCCACGAAACAAATTCAAAGTCATCATCATAATCATCATGCATAACTTTAATTCATTTAATTAAAGCACCAACCAGAACCAGAACTCCTCTTGGCTTGGCGTGGCGTGGCATGGCGGATGGTGTGGTGGTGGTACGGTGGGGCGAGGAACTCTTCGAGCGTGTAATTTATCATCCATCGCACTCCACCGTGATCAAGCCAAAAGGATGCCATGCCATTCCACCTTGAATCCAATCCAATCCAGCTCACTCCACCTTTCTCCCATTTCAGCTCCCATATCCCCCCCATTTTCCCCGAGTCAAGCCCCACGAAACAAAATTCAAAGCCATCACATTATAATCATCATGCATAACTTTAATTCATTTAATTAAAGCACCAACCAGAACCAGAACTCCTCCAAAAAATGTGACAGGATAACTAGGAACTGGGGCTGGGGATCCAGATCCCGATAAACTTTTTTTGTTTCTTTTGTTCACCCTCGCGAGAAAAAAAACTTATTCTTCCCAGAATAATGGGTGTACCTATCTCCAGGAGCCAGTAGCGCATTAAATTCTGCGCCGCACATGGTTTACGGTGGCAGCCGTGGCCTGGTCTTCGTGGTATGGTGGTTATAAGTTGTAGAAGGGGGGTTTCTCGCCAAAGGAAAAAGAGTAACAAGCTGTTCCTCAGTGACTTTCTCATTTTTTTTCATCATATCATATCATTAGCGATCCCGATCTCTTTCATCCTCTCACGTAAGTAGAAAAGGAAAAACTTTCTCCTCCAAGAGGGGAACTTGGATCGGGAGTTGGGATCAGCGGAAAAAATTCCAGCTATATCTAAGTAAGTAACTATCCCAAACTGATTGCGAGTATTCCAGCCGAGTCAGTTCTCAGCCTTTCCTTCTCCAGAAGGGAACAAGAAAGTGAAGCTATTATATTTTTCTGTTGTTGTTGCTCTTGCCTCCGCTCAACTGCTCGTTTGCCTTTGTCGCTTTGGTTCTTACTCCAACTCCGATTCCTTGCTTCCTCGTTTCCTTCCCCTCTGGCGAGAAGCACGAGATTGGGTAAGGCATGTATTGCATGGTATCGGGTGGGAGTAAATAACTCCTGGAAATAATGATAAATAGGGTTCGTGACAAGGGAAAAAAACTTGCGAGGAAAGGGAACAACAATCTTTTGATGATGATCTGAGGAGGTATAGCTCGCAGCTCTAAACTTTATTAAATGAAAAACCGAACCGAATGATCCCGCAATAAATCATGGGGAGCAACAGCGTGCGATGACACGTGACACTTGGTCTCTGGTGCACTGAATCGTTCCTGGAGCTGGAGAGCGGAAACCGAGACAAAGATCTAAGAGCTAAGATGGTGACAAAAAAAATCGCATCATTCACCTTACCATGCCATGCCATGTCATGACCTCATGAATGAATTTGAATACTGAAGTACTTTCGCTGGTTAGTTAGCAAGTAAGTATGAGTTCTCCGAGGTGACAGGTCACACACAAAAAAAACATTTCCGATCAATGATGAAATGCTTCCTCAATTTCAATTTTGGAATTTCATTCTGGCGTTTCTTCGAAGAAGGCTTGATCAAAGGTCGGTAGTCGGTGGTTGTGGTTGGTTATGGTTCCCCCATTTAAATTGATTCCTGACCTAGTGTGACCTCACCAGAATTACCAATTTCTTAATTGCTCATTCATGATTTTATTGTTGGTCTTGTTCGTACTAGACCCTCGCAAAATGAGCAAGCCAGCCCCTATACGATCCTCCGTACCGGTCGGATTCGGAACCCGAATGAGCACTGCATTCGGTGCGAAGCGGTCTAATGCCTATGCCCGCAAGCGCTCTACAAAGATATCGAGGCGTACCACTGCAGGCTTTCTCCAGGCTAGGGACTTACCACTCATCCTCCCGCAGCAGGAACCGGGTTTACTGGAGAAGATCCTTAAAATCATGAGTATTTTTGATGCGGTAATCATCCAATCTCGTATGAATTCTGATTGAGTGATGATATCAAGTTAGATTTTTCCCTTTTTCTGGGAAGGCTCGCAGCATTTTCGACACTTCCATAATGATCGTTTTGGCGGTCTTCTTCAACCAAATGAGATACCGTCATGCCTCATTTGATCGCAATCCTCAGGCAAACGTTGAAGCGCAGGAAGACTTCGATGCTTATCGTGAGTCTGGAAACTAAGTAATTCAACTACATACCCTTTTATTCCTGCATAAAAATCTTTCAAAAGCATTGAAATGGCTAAAAATTTGCAGAATACTATCAACTGGTGGCTACCTCCTGCGCAGTCCTCGTCTTCGCGATGGAGTTGCCCATGGCCTTCTTCCTCTACCGGGCCATCAAGAAGGTAATTCTTGATCAATCATGTAGTCTTCATTTTGAAGTCAAGCGATCAACCGTAACTTAATTTCATGTGAAGGATAGTGAATCCTCCTTCAAGCGTCATCTCCGCCTAGGCTACGTCCACCTCGTGCTCAACCTCCTGGTCACCGTCCTCATCATCACCTTCGCCCTGAGGATGAGGGTGATGCGAGACGACGTCTGGTTCAGATTCAACGGCGGCAGATTCTGTATCGCCTGCTTCATCGTGAGGACGACCACCTTCGACCTCACCAAAGGGTCGGAGCTGGTCTTCGTCAAGGCGAAACTCCGCGAGTTCCGGGTGTTCGAGGAAGAGCCCGCGGCCCGGTTTGGCCGCAAGAAGTACAAGAATCGTTTTAACCCCTGAACTAGAAGTAAATCTATTTACACTTTAAGGCTTGTTGCTCTTCATTTTTTGCAATAAAAGTCTGAAATTGAAGGATTCTTCCAGCAAGAGTTTCCAGGAATCCAGGAGGCATGATCATCATCATTTTCTCAGTTTTAATTAGAGAAAACAAACGAAGGCTGATTTATCTCCCGCTGGAGACTCCACACGCACCCTGGCTACTGGATGGAATTCCGGGGGATATGCATCACCGTCAGTGATAATGATTTCGAAGACTGTGATCAATTCCTTACCCCATGCCGGAGTGGAAATCTTTTCTCCAGCTCCAGCACTAATCAACGCAACAAGACCCGATCCTGAGCTCCAGCTCCCCCTTAAATAATCATTTATTGCGAGAAGGAAAGAGAACAACTTTCCCTTTTGTTTCTCCCTTAATAACTTTCCATTCGAGTCACTCAGGAATACAATATTTCAGAGGAAAATCCAAGAAATCCAATCCACAAAAAAAACAGTTGGAATCCAGAGCTACAACTCACGATCAGCTTGCTTTTGGCTTGGTCTGGTCTGGTTTTCTTTCCCTTTGAAGAAATCTCGATCTCGAAATAAGTATTGTACTGTGGAAGTAAAAACTTTGCTGCGTATTCCCTTAGATCTGATGCCCTCATGCTGAGTCTGGTCTGGTTCTGTTTAGCTCTGGAGTTATTTTCTTCCTCAAACGGGAAAAAAGACATGTCGTAGTTGCTTGGTTTGTTTTGGTATTTACTTTGTTAGTTGGTTCTCCTTTTTTAACTTGAAAGGAGAATGAGAGGAAACGAATGCAGATTTCGTAATCATCTGAAAAATGAGATCCATCCAGATCCGAATCCAAATCAACGTCCCAAGTCCTAAGCAAGCTCGACACTCTTTGTTCTTCCTCGAGAAGTTGCTCTCACCGTATTCTCGGAAATAGCAGCCGGACCTCGAATAGACCGCGGCGGGGGTCTGAAATAGAACGCGGAGGTAGAGCCCAAAATGAGCGAATAGAGCGCGGTCCTGAAATATTTACAACGCGGGTCTGTAATAGACCATGGGGGCGTATCTGTTTTTTACCTTATGATCTTATGCTTGTGCTTGTAGGGCGGGAACCTTCACGCTTTAGACCTTTAGAACTATGTTTGATGCTTCGAATTGCTACGGTTCAGGACTTAATTGACTAAAGCAGTGAAAAATATTTCTAAAAACGAAAAAAGTTTGTCTTATACGGGGAATGAAAGAATGGAATTAGTTTGGACCGAAAAATTTAATAATGCGCGGGTGCTCTATTTTCGAGAATACGGTATTTAATTGATAAAAGTGAAAGGGCGTCCTCGTTCTTCAATCCATCATTTTGTTCTTATTTCCTCACTCTCCCTCTCCCATTCTATTTTTAATGGGGGCAAAAAGGCAGTCAAAACATAACATAACGTAACGCAACTACAGCTCCAGTTCCAAATTCAAACTATCGCTTTGAACTATGATTACGCAGCATGGTTGGAAAATGGCAAGCCAAAATCTTCCACGAAATTGCAGTCTGGTAAATAAGCACATAGTTAATTTTCCCCACCACTTCATCTACCTCGAGCACCTCTGGCTCCACTAATCATTACAGTACTACTATAAATCTCAGTTCATTAAGGACCAAAAAACTTTCCGAGCTAAATATTACACAATATTTTTTTGGGAATCCTCCACCGCCCACGGAAAATGACGTAAGGATTCATCCCCCCGCTTTAATTTCGTTTCTTGTCCTCTTGACATATTTTAGCCTGGGTTTGGGTTGGAACTTCCAACTTGGAAGTGCGTGCCCATCTACCGAGCCAACAGTGATGATAACGAGGTGGATGTTGATGTCTGGGAGTTAGTTATCACTTCACAGGAAAAAATTTCTCCTTGACTTTACAACACAAAAGCTATTATCAATCCTTGACATATTCCTAACTGTATTTTCCCTTTTTTATTTCTGTTTTCTCCATCGCGTTAAAAATAATGACGTTAATTGGCTCGCCTGCCATTGCTCATCCATCCAGTGATTCATTCATTCATCTCCATCCTGAAAAAAATATCCCAGCTCATCGGTACAAGAATAAGTGATTCCTCTCCTTCCATTTCGAACGCGACTATTTCGAGAGGAAAAAATTTGACTGAAAAAAAGTTTGTCAATGAAATGAAGTGAAAGGAGAGTGAGCTGAGCTGACAGAGTGAAGTCAATTTATATTCCCTTTTCATTTCCCCATCAGCCTCCTCTTCGCCTTTCAATTTTTTCCCATTAGGAACCAGAATCCAGATATTCCAGATCCAGGGCCAACACCATCATCCACATTTACGCCTCTTCGTTCTCGGAGCTTGAGTTTTTTTTTTGGGGGGGGGGGGGTTGATTAATAAGCCTGTTTTCAAAGTTCATTTGGGAGGAGTGATTGTGATTGTGTCTGGTGACAGGGCTTGTTTTCCTTTTCCAGTGATGGCTTTCCTCTTAATCGGAGGCATTATCAGAGTCAGAATCACCATCACCGTCTGCCTCAATTCGGTTCAGTTCAGAGAGAGCTCCTCTTTGGCACTTGACATATGACATGTGTAATGAGTAGGCAAAACCTGAAAATGATGAGGTTCATCAAGAAAAGGGAAGTGAACTCGTCTCCTCTCCTCTTTCCTCAGTCTTTTCCCAGTTCCGGGTTTCTAGCATTCCGGGTTCCTCATGATCGGGGAAAGAGAAAAGCTGCTGTTTCTGTTGTTGTTACGTGCCAAATGACGCCAGAAAAGAATTCGACAGAACGAGAACCAGAGCCAGAGCGAGACTTTCAGACATCCGACTTCTGACTGAGAGAGGAGGAGTGAAACAGCCTTGTTGTTTTTCTCCTCTTTGATGATGATCCTGCTGCTGCTGCTCTTTCAATTTGCCTCAGTGATGGTGAAGATGATGATGATGATCGTGGAATGGTGACAATGTGAAAATTTGAGAGGAGGGCTTCCCCACGTAATAATATCCTTCTGCCTCCTCCGTCTTCTCACTTCCCCGACACCCCGACTCATTTTCTGGGGAGCTGACGAGACGAGATCAAAAATGAGAATGGATGGAGTGGAGTGACTACAGTTGCTCCGTTTGGCTTGGCTTGGAAATGAATTTGACTGGATCAGTGGATGATGATGATGATGACTTCAACGGGGAAAAAATTGGAGCGAGCTGAGCACTGAGCAAGTGAGAGTGTGACTCCTCCAATTCAAAAAGGGGGAGAGGAGAGACGCAGCTGGTGTAAATGGAATGATGATCCATATCCATACTAAGTAAAGCAGTGAAGATGAGGAGAGAAATCAAGGAAAAAGAAAAGGAGAAAGTGTTGGAGTAAGAAGCGAGTTCAAGCTGGGGCTCGAGTCGAGTCGACTAAACTCAACTTGTGATTGTGATTAGTCTGGTCCTGGTCGGATCGGGTGAGAAAAGAAAACTAAGAATGTACGAGGGGAAATGTGTCATTTGACAGGGATAAATACCCGCGATATCCTGGAACTAAAAATGAAATGGTGGGTGGAGGGGGGATGCCGAGAAGCTGAGAGCTGGAATTCGGAAAAATATTTAATTTCGGGAGGGAGGAGTCTTCAAAAAATACAAAACTTCGCGACAGAATATTTAAAATCTTGAAATCTAATAATGTCTAGCGTGATAATTATTCCTTACACTTACAATTATTCCATGGGTTAATTTAGTTAATAGCTAGATGATTATCTATTTGTCTTCATTTAGTTCTTCCTGGGGCAAAAATATTATCTATTACGGGGCGGTATTCCTGCAAAAGCTAATATTTTATTTTGCAGCGTCTTCATCTTCCTACTTTCTTCTTCCGATTCCGACACCAACTCCGCATTGGACTACAGCAGTCTAAATTACTAAAGCTTTTGATACGTTCTCAACGACACAGTTCCCCAAAGTTTTTCCCCAGAGTTGGGTTGATATTTTTTGCTCCTCCCGGAAAAAAACGCAAACATTCCAAGCTCCCCATTATTCTGGCCAGAAAACACTGCAGTAAAGCTGGTTAGCCTCACTCCTCACCATACCAATACCACCACAGGCAGGACCACCCATTCAACCGACAAAAACAAAGTACCACTTAGCACTTGTATGTACTTACTTATTACTCCTCCATTCTTCTCACCTTCCAGATTCCACGTTCCAGGGATTATTATGGGGATTCCTCGTAGAAATACACGAGAGTGTACTAAATAGTAAGCTGTGCTCCATCCTCAAGCAGTTTTTTTAATCTGATTCAAGAAATGCAAATAAGGAGCTCAAGATCAGGTCCAAGATCCACGATCTCTTCCATAATCACTGGAGAAAAGAAGGAGGAAGGAAGTAAAGAATTTTCCTCATGGAGAAAATCCTCGCCATCCGATCCAGAATCCAGATTCCAGAATCCGGGTTTTCCTTTCGGAGATAAATGCATGAATACATTATTTTACATGGATCCACTAAATGCTTCACATTTTTGCTGGAGATTACGGAAAATCCCGTTTCTTTCCTTTCCCTTGAGCTTGAGTTGACTCTAGTCGACACAAGACGACGATGTAGACGACATTAACCCCTTTTAACTCCTCTTTTATTCTCCTCCACTTTCCATTCATTTCCATTATTTTCCCTCTCTGACGATGAGTTTCCCGGAGTCATTTTCCCTCACTCCGGGAAAAAAACAAGGAGCGAACTACTTAGCTCCGAGCTCCGCGATCTAGCTGAAGTCTGAAGCTGGAGTTTTTTTCTTCTCCTGGAGGATGGAACAAGAGCTGGGGGCTGGAGCTCTCTCATTTTCTTCTCTGATTTCACAACCTTGATGTTGATGGGATGGCGAAAGTTTTTAATAATAATTTTCTCTCTGAAGCCAAGCTCCTCTTGTCGTGACAGGGGAAATAGCTCCAGCTCTAGCTCTAGTGATATTTAAGTAGGCTTTAGTAAATACCACGGGGGAGGGGAAGTCGGGGAGAAATGCTTTTCAATGAGAGGGAACTACTACTACTACTACTCCTGCTTAAGTAGTATCAGCATCAGCACCATGATCATCATCATCATCATCATTTCCATTTTCCAGGATATTATTTACATGATGTGTTAAGCCCTATAAGAACCCTATAAAAAATGATCTGTTATCGCGTCCTCCTCCGCCATCGGAAATGTATTCAAGATTTTCCGGGGATGAAAATAAATTCTTATCTTGTTCGCCCGCTCCCCGCTCCACGTTTCCAGAATGGAGGAATCGGAATATCTGATCCGAGATCCGATCCATTCCAATCCAGCCCAAATTCCCTATCAACTTCAAATTCAACTTGCTAAATACTTACTTGGTTCAGACTGGCAAGCTGACAGAGTCTCGATCGGAGCCGTTGTTTTGTTGTTGATGTTGATACGTACGCCTTCCCCTCTCGAGCTTGTTAGGGAGGCTGGATAAGGCTAGGGGCTCAGCTATTTTAATAATATTTATGGATTTCCCGGATGGATGGATGGATGCAAGAAGTTTAGTTGAGTTGAGCTGAGTGAGATGGATTGGCACTGGATTGGATCGGGTTCGGGTTGTTCGATTGAATTAGGGTGGATTGGATGGGATAGATTACAAGAAGATGATGACTCGCGTCAGCATAATAACAAGCTTTCAAGCTTGCTGGAATGTGAAGGAAAAAATGATCGAGGAAAACGAGTTGAAACGGGAGACGCTGATGGAGCCCTAAGCTGAAGATGGAAAGCATTCATGTAACGAAAGTAGCGAGTTTTTTAAATTCAAACCCGGTAGAATATGGACTAGATTGACTCGGTCTGAATGACGGAGTGAAAGCTGTAATGAACGAGCAATGGAAGATTCCTCCAGGCTATTCAGAAATAATAATGGCGATAGCTATTATTAACAAGACTGTTAGTTAACCAGACGCAGGCCATATATCTAGTCGTATGGAGATTATCGCAGAAAAATACTTTCTACTTTTTGGCGTCCAGTTAAAACAGTAATCCTCATTCACTGCTGAAACGCAACGCGAGACCGCTAGATCCGGAAAGGTTCACTAATTTACCTCTGCAAAATAAGCAAAAATCCACTCCTCATTACTTTGTACAGTTCTTCAGGTACGAAGTTTTTTCTCCACTCTTCTTACCTTTCGCAAACTTAAACTTTCCCGTTGTGCTTCTCACTCCCGCATATTTACTTTCTCTTCAAGGAGCAATATGTGGACTACCTTTAAGTGCACATCTAACTTGTTTTCTTCAGTCTTTCTCTTTAAAGGGCCATAGTCCTTGCTTCTTCTCTTAGTCTCCTTTTATATCTCGGCTTCCATCTAAATAATTTGGAGGGCTCATCTGAGGCTGACCGGGACTGGTTCGGGATGGTTCCAATTCCATTCCAACTTCCCGCAATTTTCTTCTACCTCATTCTCCGGTTCGGGTTTGGCTTCACTCACTCACTCCACTCCCTCCTCACATCTTTATGTCCATGGTTTGGTTTGGGGAACCGAGAAACCGAGTACTCACAAGCAAGACGTTCTGGATTCTGGAGAAATCCAAAAAATCCTTAAGGCCGAGGCGAGTGCGCAATCTTAAGTACATATCTACATATTACTAACAGTCAGAGCCAGAGCCAGCCGTGCTCCATTCCAACAAACCCAACCATTTCAACATTTTGATGCATCCTCCTTCGCAGCTTTTCTGGTTAGCCAAGATTTGGTAGACGTTATGCGGCAAAAATATGCCGCGTTCTCGGTTCCCCATCCGAAATTACAAGGCGGAGAGAGTGGAGTGGAGTCGGGTCCACAAAATTTAATTTCATATTCTGATTGCGAGCCCAGCAGTATCATTCCTTCCTCCTTAATTCGTTCCAAGGTGTACAGGACCAGGCTGCATCCAGCTTCTCCAGCAAGTGCTTAATGGCCTTCCCCGAAAAACAAGCATCTTAAAAAATGCATGCATCAAGAAAAACAAGCACTCCGGATCCGAATCCGACTCCACTCCATACATACTTTACTCCAGGCTGGCTGGCTTGCTGGATGGAAATCTGGAAAAAAATGAAGAAATCAGGCAATCGTAACAAATAAGAAAAGAAAAAAGGAGAATATGTATGTATTTATTTTTTCTCCAGTGCATTTATTCTTCCCTTACCCGTGTTTCCAGCATAAATATTTGATGGGCGAGAGAGCCCCATTTTTTTATCTGCTTTTTTTAAAAAGCCGTTTCCGGGAATTGGAATGCATAATCTTTGCCTCCCGCTCTGGTACTAATGTTTCCTCCTATTTGT
>JAHZNH010001711.1:0-19119 GCA_027744355.1 Tyrannoseira gladiata | reverse complement strand
AAGTTGAGGCAGCCGTGACTCCGAACGTATTACTATGCTCAAGAAATATCTCGTTCGCCACGACATCGGTGCAAAATCCCCTATAACTTTCTACAAACTCTTGGGGGACAAACTTCTTGGGGAAAATCGCAGAAGCCCCCACCCCACCACCACCTACGATACAAATCCCCAGGATGATTCCCAGAAGCGGCGGAACCTTTCGAATTCGCTTAGTGATGACGAACATCTTTCCTGCTTATTTCAGAATCTCCTAATTTCTCCGTATCCTGTAACTGCACTTCCTCCTTACAAATTACCAACAACAATAACAATTCGTTGATTTTTTTGCCGGACTCGCTCTATCCCAAGTGCAAGGTCAAGTCGCACTTTTTTTTCGCACACTCTCGCCTCCTACCTCGTCAGGCCCAGGCAAATCACTAAAAAAGATGCACAGAAACATCATCATCGTCAAAGCCAAGAGAAAAATTTCCTTTTCCCCTTTTGGTCATCATCATCCCATCACCTTCATGAACATCATCTCATCTTTCCTGAGACCCTTTCCTCCTCTTTGAGGAATGGACGTGTGTGCATACAAATAAATACATATTGCGAATTCCCTAATGGTGATGGTGATGCTGACGCGAGAGAGCTAGATAGTCCTCACGCCTCACTTCATTCATACATTTCTCATTTTAAAATTAAAACATTCCTCGCAGACAGCTCGATCCTGTGTAGTAGAAAGTAATAATAATTTATTTTCAAAGTAACGGGTTAGTGTCAACAACTGCTCGTACTGGCACATTACAATTTTCTTGGTTGGTTGGTCGGTCGGTCGGTCGGTCGCTACATTTTAGGCACGCTTTGCATTTCATATTATGCATAATAATGACAGAGAGCAAGCAAGCAGCAAACAATAACAAAAAAAGCGCTCAGCTCTCAGCGTTTTCCTCCTCGCTCGTTCGCTTGCCCGAGTGAAGAAAGCAGAGAACGTGCACCGTCTCTCGAGCTCATTAATCACACACTAAAAAAATCCCCTGTGCATTTATACGTCGCCAAAAATCCTCATATCATCACCACCACCATCATCACATCACCTATATTCGCCACCATTCAAAACCTGTTTCGTCTCTTTGATGTGAGAAATGAATAATGCTTTCTATCAACGGAGTACCTTCAACCTTGGCAAGAATTTTTTATCGCGCACGCTCAGATGCTCGATTAAATTCGAATTGAACTTGGATGCAGCTAAATAGTGATGAAAACACGAATACCAAAGAATAATACCTATAAAATGCAGCGTGACATCATCACTGAATATTTTGCGATTTGATGTGAACCTGTGTAGTGGTGATCCTGAATCATGAGGGCCAAGTGCCAACAATTTTTTTTAGATGGCAGACGAGAGAAAAGTAACAATTGGCTTTGCCCTAATTAAGCAATGCAGTAATTCTTGATTAATTACAAAACTACTATTATGCATGTATTTCCCGACAATCAATGAAAGGAAATTGGAGTGAATAGAGGTTTGACGCGCTATTTAATTATTATTTCGTCTGGTCATACGAACAGATTTTTTTCTTTAATGCAACTGCATCAGATAAGTTGTTAATTTTTAAAATGGTGGAGCTTCCTTTTTTAGCACTGTCGAAGAAACTTTCGCCAGTAAATTGTGTATTCAATTCGAAACGAAAAACTAATTTTGGGCGAGCCCAAAGATCTAAAGGCGTTCGAAGCGTGTCTTGATTTTTTGGGGATGGATGGGGAGAAATGAACAAAAGCCAGATGGTCTGCCGCTGTACTACATGCCCTTTAGGATTGACACTTTTTAAAGTAAAAGTACTCGAGACTTAATAACAGGTTTGAACTCACGTTTTCTCATAACATTCAGGTAATGAAGGGGGTGCTTCAGTTCTTTTCTAAGTAAGTAGGGGTTGTAAATCCTGTAGGTACATACATATTGCAGGGCACACCATCATTATATTATTTTTTTATCTGAATGAACGAACGAAAGGAAAATTAATGGATGAGTAAAGGATATGGTGTGACTACAGTTAATAAGATAATTTTTGGCGACCGTCCAGCAGCAGCATTAAAGTGATGTGAAAACTTCAAAAACAACATCAATCACTCAGCCCATCACCCTTTAAATCACGCGTGCGATCAAAATCTCGACTGAGGCCTGATGAAGTCTTTGAATGATTCGAACTTATAAATTTTGTGGTGCCAATAAAATGCTCAATCAGGGTATATGATTTTACAAATTGCAGAAGAAACAATGTCAATCGTATTTACAATATATGAGCCAAGAGTAAGGAAACGTGCTTCGTTTGCTTGCGGTGAAATAATTAAATAGAGACGAAGCTAATGAAAGCATTAAGTATGATATTTGATTTGATTACATACTTGATTAATGGAGCTCTAATTAGGTATTGGCACAAAATCAAGGCCTATAGTTCATATCAGTACTTTATGATTGTGAATAAAGTGGGTGAAATGCGAAATATGGAAATGCATCATGAACCTTTGAATTTTTAGGGGAGTGAAGCTAATTTAATGATATTCACGTCCATTTGGCGTTATACAAAATTCGTTCTTATGAGTAATTAACCTTCATAAAAAGTTGAATTCGCACAAAATAATAGTTTAAATTATATTAGACATCTAAAAAACTGAATGTACATATTTAATTAACTATGTATAGAAAACCCTAATTTAAGAGTGCCTACTTTTAATAAACATACACTTTCTTCAATTGCTTCTTTAGTTTTTCATCGGGTCTATAAATATTAGTATTATCAGAGAGATATGGCTTCCTCTCACTGGAAATCTTGCGGATCCTCTCTGGAATGCTGGTGACAAACTCCGATATCCAATTTTCATCATCCGCTCCGGCAACGAGGAGATGGCCAAAATGAGTTCGACTGGAATGGTAGTCCTCCTCATCACTTGTGAAGTGACTGCTCGCCTCAGTCCCCGAGGGCTGGATCGCCTTAAAGGCTGACTGGAAATTGGACATTGACCAGCGACGGAACTTATTGTCGGGAGATGAGCTGCAGGAATCGGAGCACGATCCTGGGGACGATGAAAGAGGATCCACTCCCACGTCTGTGTCGTCCGGGAGGCTGCTGCAACTCGACATTCTCCGCTCCACTTGCCACGGTCTCACTAAAATGCAGGGAATTGTAACTTCATTCGTCTTACAGGCGGGATGAAGCTGCGGAACGGAAACTGGGAGAGTGGCTGGAGTCACGGGCGAAATTATCCCGAATGCGTAACGGTTGTCGTTCTGCACCGAGATTTTGCGAACCCTGGAGTTGTTCACTGCACCCTGGCACGTTCGACTTCGTCTCATTTTTGCACACTATTTAGGGAGTTACAATTTTGAAATGGAAAATATTTTTGTTAGAAAATACGGACCACTTTGATTTGCAACTTGACTTGGCTGGGCTGGATCTCAGAAGTTCTGAACTTTCCTGAAAGGGCGTAGATCTCGAAATGAATTTGCTACAAGTATGCCAAGCTTCTTTTTATCATAAGTCGAAAACCAGGATGAGAAAATTGAATCTCTGTCCTCTGGTTGGCTCCTCGAGGGATTAAGGGAAGGTGTGAGCAATGACGACGATAAAAGGCCAGGAGAGTGTAATGTCTTCCAGATTTTCAAACTGACATCAGATTCATGAATGATTGGCCTATAGCGTGATGGACTGAATAAATCACGAGGTGATTTGCTGGAAGCTGTTTCGACGAAGAGGACTGAAGTAATTTGATATTATCATTCATCCGTGCAGTGCTACCAATTCCTTGATTTGAAAGACACGTAAGTATTGATGATGACAATAAAAAGGGGATCATTTTTGTTGGAAACATCTGCGCAACTGTATTGAACTTTTAGTAATGATGATAATCATTGGATTTACCGGGATTAATAAAGAATTTTCTGAGAGAGAGATGACTGCTAAAATACAATATGGAGAAGAAAATACAATGCCAGCGTAAGTAAGCATTTAATTGCTTGACAAGGTGAGTAACTTGCGTCACGTCCTTTCCACGAACGAAAGGGCTGTTTTCTTGTAAGAATTAAATAGAGCAAAATCGTCTACGCTGTTTACGTTCACGAGTGTTTACTGCCGATATTTTAATGACGCTGATTAAATGTGCATGGGATCATGAGGGCTAGTTAAGGGTGGGTAGTATTTAGTTAGGAAGTATGAGGGAGATAATTTAAAGTACTATGATGCTTTACTCAATTTATGGGCAAAATTATGAGCTTGCAGGTAAACGTTAGATTTCATATCAGCTTTATGATCTAGCATATCCATGAAGTAATGAGAATGAGTATTATTTCTTCAGAGAAGCGACTCCAGGGGCAAAGTCTTGACGGAATTTTCCATTCAAAAACTTTGATTTCTGGTTGATGCTTCTGTCTTTGGAAGATTAAGTTCACGAGAAATAATTGGATTGACTGTTTTGCAAAACGTGGGGATTTGTAATTGAAGATGAATGCGACGGGCGTCGTGCGTCTTATTCAGTCCGTAATATTGGTCCAGGTTCAATCTACGGTCTGAGAAAGAAGAAAATCAGCATAAATAAGTACACGCACAAGTACACTAGTGACAGTGTTTCAATAAAACTTATTTATATTTCTTTATTCTTGATGCTAAATACATTTACTTCATTATGAATCTACAAGACGTGACTGGACTCTAGTCTAGAGTTCTAATATAATTGGTGACATGCTACAGTCAAGTGTCGAAAAATAAAGACATGCAAATCTTCACGGAAAGTGTTGGTGTTGTCGCGCGAATCATTTACAACCAAGTATTTATGTAATTTTCTCCCAAAAATAGACTACTGATTCAGACAAGGAAACATGATATCTGCTGTTTTTATTTGATTATTCCATACATTTGAGCTATTTTTAGTTAAGAAACGCTTAGCCAGGCGCCAGTGCAAGATGGACAAGGTATTTTTAGAACCAGAGTGATGATGGACCGAAGCTAAGTATTTATGATGAGGATCTTCTATAAAATCAATGTCCTTCACATAAGTAATGTAATGCATTGACCTTTTCCCGTGTTCCTTACATTTGCTCCAGCCAATTTCAACAACATGAATGAAAATGCAACCCAATGAAAAAGCAAAATGTGCGGTGAGAATCAACTCGAGAGAGATCGAGAGATCTTCGTACATGCCCATAACCCCATGGAATCTTAATTTCTCTGGGTATATTTTAAACCAATCCACGTGTCTCTTGAGCCTATCCATTCTCTCCAGCCTTTCTAAAAACTTTCTAATGATGGAAGTAATTCCAGACTCATAGATTGACGCCAGCACTTTCTTGATTTCCTCATGGTAAAAAAGGATTCTTCCAGTTTTCCAGATCCACAGTTGAGGTAGGAAGTCTTCGCGGTTTTATTGTAATTAAAATTACTAGAAATGATTGTATCGGATGCGATGGCCTACATTCATGACGATATCTCCTTGATCTCGGTGGGCTTCAAGGGGTTGGGATTCTTCACTATCAGCTACGGCTTCTTTGGAACGGTAAATCATACAAAGCTTTTTGATTCNCATTCATGACGATATCTCCTTGATCTCGGTGGGCTTCAAGGGGTTGGGATTCTTCACTATCAGCTACGGCTTCTTTGGAACGGTAAATCATACAAAGCTTTTTGATTCAGAGCAATCCTGTGACTCTATACTGGCAATCGAATGATGTCAAGTTTTGTAGTTTTGTTTTCAATGTAATTACTGCTCTGGCAAGTTACTCCCTGATAATTTTGCAGTTATCGGAAAACGGTCAACGATTGTAGACATGAATTCGCAGAATCCTGGATGTTGGAAGGTTTTTTCTCCTGTACTTTGTTCGAATAAGTATGAGTTTCGATTGACCTTCCTAATATTAGTTTAATATGAAAAATGTATGTGTTCGTATATAGTCAAACAAGGGGATTGTGCTGGCAAATAAAAACAATTTATTGAATCAAATCATATCGGAACACGAATAAAAAATCAAATAACGAAATAAAAATGGAATTTTGGAAGTCAAAGTGAATTTTCATATGACATTTTTCCGGATAGCGGCCAGCTAATTATTGGCTTCTACGTCCAAATCGCAGTAGTTGTGATACAGGAACAAGGTTAAATCCAACAAGACAAGCTTAGTGGCCTCCACCGCCTCCTGCTGGTGGTGGTTTGTCTCCAGCTCCTCCCTGAAAATGCATACAAGATTTAGGTTAATTGAAGAGAGTTTTTAAGAACTTCTAAGAAATTAAAGGATTTGGAAATTAGCATAAGGTACTTACCCCACCACCTCCTCCGGCAGCGGCAGCTGCAATCAGAGCAGCTACAAATGCGATAACGCTGAAGATTTTCATGTCGATTCCAAGTTGTGTCTTTGAAGAAGAGAAGATTTGTGATGCTGGGTAGCGTTGTCTCTCGCGCTATTTATACCCCGAATTTTCGATGCACCGCCCATTCATAACGAGAATGATTCACTCAAGAAGCAAGATGATTTACGCAATAAATATTTTATTACAATGGGTGCAATTAGTGAAAACCAATTTCAAGGTGAAAATGTGCAATAATGCAAGTGATTGCGGAAGGGAAAGTCGTAAAGCTTTATCACTTTGCCATCTTATTAATTGAGTAATCGGTTGCAGTGAGTCAATCGACAATAAAATTAATTGCGTCACTAGTTTTAATGCTCAATCATGTGTTTCCTTAAGGCATGGCGGTACGTACTGTACGAAATCAATGAAATGAGTGCAACACTATTTCAATTGCTATTACCGAATAGTGCATGCAACTAACTATTTAACTGTTGCGTGTAAAAGCATAGAAGTTTATCAAGAGTTTTGAACTAATGCAATGAACTGACGTATATCTTGTTCGTAAGATTCCTCTTGAAGCATCAGTTATGAAACTATTTAGTTCTCCACGGATTTTGCATGAAGGCTGAAAAATCAATCCAAGTCTTCATCCAAATCTTCGCGGTTTTTTTTATAATTGCACTAAAAGAAACATGAATTCACGCATCAGTTTATTCCAATGATTTTTTTGACGGAACACATAACCATATTATCAATTAAAACTAATTTATCATTAAATACTTAATTTGGATTATTGAGAGTAGAATTAATTACTATTCAGCAAGTGTTCTGAATGAACTTTAACCCCTTAACCCAACAAATTTCTACAGTTAGAATCAAAATGCATCCCCAGATGAGTTCAATGTGTGCAATAAAAATCAACTTGAACTCATCAAACCGTGCCGAATGTTCCCCATCATTCCAGTTGGTCTCCATTGTAGAATTGACTATGGCTAACCCTTTCACCAGCTCTCTTTTCGAGAGTTCTTCATACATGTCCATGATTCCATGAAGTCGGAATTCACTAGCATTCATACGCAAGGTATACTTAATCCGATGCTGAATATGCGTCATGAAATTCAGTCTCTCCAAGAATTTCCTGATGACTAAGGGTATGCCAGACTCGTAGAATGAAGCCAGCACTTTTTGGATTTCCTCGGTGTGAAAATACTTTTTCGAAGTTTTCCATATGCGCATTTCCGGTAGCATCATCGGTTCGGTCGTTGATCTGTAGAGGGTTCGGTTGGTGAAAGTAATCATCATTGGAAGATTCAATCTCTGATCTGACAATGTCCCATACGTAACCGCGAAGCGATCCCTGGTGGAGCATTTCTCGCTTTGAGAGTACCACCTCAAAAATAGGAGAAGAGGAAACAGCTTAAGTGTCACTTCAGGCAGCTGTGCTTGCCATTTTCCATCTATGCAATCACTTCCATAGGCCAGTAGTCGGTTCATGATATGAGGATAAAGCAGGTCATCCAACTGGAGCGTGGAGAATTCTTTTTCCATAAAAAGAGGAATTGCACTCTTAATTAACTTCATATTTGAATCCTCCAAATTTATTGGGGCCGTCGGGGCCGTCAGGTCAGTGTACATGGAGAAACAGTAAAAGTTCCGAAACAGAAACGTGACTAACATCCACGCTAACAATATAAATGACCATATATTCGTGAAAGGTTGCCAAAAAGCCTTCCACTTCTTCACGCATTTGACGTGAGAGAAGCAGAAAGCTCGAGCTGAGCTGTGCGAGTAAGCGGAGCAGGGGTCAGCTACGCTCGCTCGTCTCTCTGCTTGCTGCTGCTGTCCTGCACTAAACTTCCCTTGCGTAGTGCATGCATTGCCCAACGGGCGAAGTTTTAATTGACTTTAGGGCGAAGGCCGTAACTTTTTTTTCCAGGGAATGCGCAAGGTAGTTCCAACGGCAAAATTATCGCGTTGGATCCTCCTATACCTGAGATATAATTTTATGCTGCTCATTCCCTGGAAAAAAAAGTTAACCACAATTACATTTAACATGGAGAACAATTAAAAAAATTAAATTTTCAAATTTTTTTTTGCGAAAAACGATTCATTATTTAGTTTAATTACTAATTAGATTGGCCAATTTCGCTAATTATCCCTCACTTCGCTAATTAAGTGCTAATTGTGTTGAATAATTAAAATTCTAAGTTGTGAATGCTAAGGCCAATTTTCATGCGGTTTTTTTCTTTTTGATAACAACACGATTCTACATATATATAAGCAATCTAATATTTGATAAGTTGACTGTATCGTAAAAACCCAAAAAACGTCAAATAAGTGAAGTAACCTTTCACGAATATATGGTCAAATTCATTTCTTCCGTTTTCAAGACTCTCGCCCTGCTCGAAGAGATCTCTAATCAGCCAGAAAGTCCATTTTGACTCCAAAGTTTCTTTTACTTTCTTCCCCTCTAAGCCAATTAGAATCATATTCACTAAGATTAGCGACACTCCCAACCAAATCCATACTTCTGGTTGGAATGGTTTCAAAAATTTGACCAAGTCTATTGGTATTCTACGCTTGGATTCATCCCTTCCTAACGCCACAAAGTACTTTATTCCTTCCCATTCGGCAAAAGTGGGAAAATACATTAGTGTACGGTAGGGATATTGGCCATTTTCAATTTCATCTTGTTCAATACTTGCAAAAGAAAGCGGTTCATTTTGTAAAACGAATGGATGACTACATTGAGTGCAATTTTTTAGCCAGAAAAGTACTTTCCGAGAACATTCTACGTGCGACTCAGCTGAGTAAACATGCTTGCGTCCAGATGCATGGGCAGAGTGATCCATGTAAAGTATTGCGCATTCATTCAGCAAGGGATCCCATATCTCACCAGGTGCAACGCCAAAGTTATTGAATTGCCGAAGGTTCAATGAATAAAATAGGTTGTTTAGCGTATCCAGTGATTGAATCTGAATCATTGGACCTGGAGAGGTCACTTTGATCAGAACAAAAGTAGTGGCTAGGTAGTATCTACTCAATACAATTTCGTCATCACCAACAGCGGGACAAGTGAAACAAGCCAGGGCTTCGCCACCTACTCCATCTTCAGAGACTGCAAAAAACCTAGTTGAAATCAGAACCGGTGGCAGGAACATGTGCAGCTTCGTTGACAGTAGTTGGGGAGAGTTCATTGGTAAACCGCATTTCTTTCCAATTACGATTAATCCGTAGTGGGGAACCCCAAATGGCCAGTTTTTTCCGTCGACGTTGTGATTTTCAAATGTGAGCAACAAAGATGTAGCGAGATTGTAGGAAGAGGAAGTATTGAGAGGAGTGTCGCAATTCTGTGATGCCGGTAAAATGACAACAGCGGTGCAGGTCTTTTGGTATCGTAGCATCGCATGAACGTCGAAGTATTCCTGGAGGAACTCGTTGTACACGTTCTCTTTATACTGACGAAAGCACTCGAACACACATTTATCATCCAAAGCAATTCGTTTAAAAATCCGGGAAAATGAAATAAAAACCTGATTGTCACTGCTTAGGGAATAAGCCAGATTGTGTTCGTCTCGTTCCTCGAAGCTAGTTCCGTTATGAAGGTCTGCCAAGTACAAGGTACAATTCTGGTAGATTGGAAGGTATCTCCCAAGTGTGGCCTTCAACTTCAGCTCGTCACAAGAAACTTTTGAGAGAAGGAATAATAGGATGAAAAGAGGCCTGATAATCCTGAGGTTATCCATTTCCTTGACCGGAGGAAACCTTACTACAGTAGTGGAAATACACTCTAATCGATTTTTACTGGACAAATATTGCATGGAGGTAAAACTATTGACACTGCCTGCCCTAAGCATTAGTTTTATAAGGATGAGCTCCTTCTGTGGGTTTTGGACTGATGGATTTTCCTGAAGCAAATACTGATGTACCTACATAATTTGTCCTTCACACTGTGGATTTTTGAAAGCAGCAAATTTTGAAACATGAGATGTGCTTCGCTTTAAATGGTAAGGGTCATTAAAAAGCTAGCAGCTCTTTCCATCATCATCTACGGAACAGTTGGCAGTGGAAAATGTAATTTATTGCTTGGCTTGATTTAATTTAATTTGAAGAGGTATAATTCAATTTTATTTGCTCCCCACTAAACCTTTCGAGTTTTACTTAATTACGTGCATGTCTTCTAGGGCACAGGGACATCTACGGGGCATTTTAAGACATAATATGTATGTACGATGAACAATTATTTTAAGTTGCTGATTTGTTACTACTTAATTATTTAAAGTCGGAAACACGGTCCTAGATTTCGCCCAACAGTTTTCCACAATCTGAATCAAAAGGCAGCCCAAAGCCAGACTAATATATGCAGTGAAAATTAGCCGAAACTCATCAAGCTGAGCTGCTTGTTCGCTCTCATTGGCTTCCATTGTAGAAGTTGAATTGACCATAGCGATTCCCTTCAGCAACTCCTTTTTCGAAAGTTGCTCGTACATGTCAATGATGCTGTGAAAATTAAATTGGTGTGAAGTTATACCTAACCCCACCCACTCACTCTCAATGCCATTTTTTAGTGTATGCATCATGTTCAATCTTTCCACAAATTTTCCAATAATCGAGGGTATTCCTGACTCATATAGGGATGCGAGCACCCGACTGATTTCCCCCGTGTAGAAAAAATGCTTCGTGGCTTTCCAAATCTTCAGTGTTGGCATAATCATTGGCTCAGTCAGAGGCTTGTACAACATTCGGTTACTCAAAGCAAACATGACTGAATGGTAAAACCTATCATCAGAAAACGTATCATAGGTAAACGCCAAACGATTTTCAATGGAACATCTGCCCTCCTTGGAATACCATTTTCCATACACCAGATCATAATAGAACTTTGGAGTCAAGTCAGGCAGATATACGGTGGTCGTTCTATTTAAGCACGGGCTGCTGCCACCACTTAGCTTTTTGACCAGGCTGTCATACAAGCCTTTCCCAATGTCATCCGTTCTGGGCATCCAGTTCCATTCCAGTTTGCACAACGTGTTGTCGATTAACACTGGAATCCCACTTCGGGCCAGCTTAACGTTTGAATCCTCTAAATTCTCCGGAGGACCAGTCGCCGTCAAGTCGGTGTACATTGAAAAGCAGTAAAAATTTCGCAAGATGAGCGACACAAACATCCATGCGGCCAGTACTGATGCATTTCTTCCATTTCCTAAATCCCATCCCTGCTCAAAGAGATTCCCAATCATCCACATTGTCCATTTTGCTATCAAAACTACTCTTATTTTATTTCCATCCAAACCAATCAGAATCACGTTTACGAACATGAGTGTTACTCCAAAGACAATCCACACACTTCTCTGGAATGGCTTCAGAAATTTCACAAAGTTCATTGGTATCCTGCGTTTGGATTCCTCTTTTCCTAAAACCAAAAAATATTTTACTCCTTCCCACTCCACGAAACTGGTGAAAAATATGTGCCTTCGGAATGGATCTCTAGACTCAATTTCATCTTCTCTTACTTGGTTAAAAAACAGTGGTTCGAAACCATTTCCATGTAAATTCAAAGCACATTGGCTACAATTTTTCTGCCAAAATATGATCTGTAAAGCGCAGTCGTGGTGGGATTTAATGCCATAAAAATTCTCACGATGAGCATGTAGATGCTTCAAGGCACACACATCCTCCAAAGGATCCCTCTCTCGATTAATAACTCCAAAGTTATGGAACTGTATCAAGTTCAATCTATAAAATTCCCTGTTTGGACTACTCAACGATAAAATTGGACCAGCTTTGACGAGAATAAATGCCCCGACTTGGTAAGGTGGAGTGGAGCGCCAGCCTACATCAATTACGCAAGTGAAGCATGCGATGGCCTCAGAATCCAGTGCACTCTCGTAAACTGCCAAAAACCGCGTGGAAAATAAAAAGGGTGGTAGGACTACGTGTTGCTCCTCCAACAAGGTCTGGGTTAAACTCATTCGTAGCGCGCAGTCTTTTTCAATCACGATTAGTCCATAGTGGGGAAACCTGAGCGGCCAGTTTTCAACTGTCGGGTGATTCTGAAATGTTGCCAGGAAAGATCTTGTGAGATCGTGGGAACTGGGAAGGGTATCACAGTTCTGCGATGCTGGCAAAATGACGAGAACCGTACAGGCAGTAGTGTACCGCAATTGTGTGTGGGCTTCCATGTATTCATGGAATGACTGATTGTACATTGCTTTTCGAGCGTTGAAAAGATGGAGTACACTTTCACCATAGCCTGCGCGGAATCTTTTAAACATGAGAGCAAATGCCAGAATGAGAAATTTCTTATTGCCAATGGAATAGGCCAGATCATGTTCGTCCCGTTCTTTGAAGCTAGTTCCGTTATGGAGGTCTGCCAAGTACTGTGTGCAGTTTTGGAAAATAGGAAGGTATTTTTCGAGGCGTTTTTCGAGATCACGATCATCGCCAACGCTGATAGTGTTTAAGATACGGGAGGATATTATCGAAAAAGTTACGATAATTTTGAAGTTGTCCATTTTCGTTGGAGTGAAAGACTTAACAGTAAAAGGATTCTAAGGTTTTTTTTTGAGAAAGTTCACCGATTGATGATATCTAAGCGTGCTACAATTGCAACAGGTACATTATATATCTCTGTACATGATGCGAATGGATACGAGATTTCTCACTCGGCTAACCTTACAATAATTATTAAAAGTATTATGGTCACTTGAGTTTGAATGCTAAGTAGAACCTTCATAAATATTCTCCAATTTAAAGTTTGTGCCTCTATGTAATTTCGAGAGTTCAGCCATGCTTTTAGAAAATGGTCAAGTTCTCTCAAATAATTATCGAAGCATTCATAATAATTCTCATGCAAGTGTGTCATATTTTTTCATCATAATCATATCCAGAAGTTTATGTGTTCAAGCATTAGCTATGTACAAAGTAAGAGACAAACTGAAATTACAAAAATATTCTTACGGACAGCAACAACTACTATCATTGATTATTTCGAAGGTTCAGTTATACAGTACAGTTAATGAATGTTCTCTACACAAGTAAACGTATGCATCTGGCACTAAACGAAATTGTCACAAATCTTCGGTTAAAAGCTAAAATACAAACTTAAAATTGAGATCCGGATTACTCATTTAAAATAACAGTTGGACATGACCTTACTTCTGGCTTCGGAGTACTTTTACAAATATTTAGCATATACATAATAATTATAGCGATAAAATAATATTAAGTAATACAAAACTGTAAGTGAGTACATGCTAGCGATCGTACAAAAATCATTTTCTTAAAAAAGGTCTTTTTACTAGATTTAATTATCACGCCCGTGTGTGTTTGCTCAGACTGTTCACTCACGGCTGCATCCACTTGAATCAATATTTTTAAAAACTTGTTATTACTCAACTTTTTCTTCGTCAATCAAACGTAGATGTGGATGTGCCTGAGCCGATCACAAATTTCTATTGGGATTTCATCCAGCCAAGCATGTCTCGCATCCTCATCCTGATTCTGTTGCTCATCGCTATTCTCCGAAATGTGAAATACTTTCTTCAACTTCCTCAGAAAGTTGCAGAGGGGTCCATCATCCTCTGAAGTGGTTGAGCTGCCTGTGGACCCCGAGGGTGATATCTTCCTTCGGCGGTGGATAGCTGGACTGGAGGAAATGTTGGAGTGTGATGATGATGACGCGTCTCCAACTGTTGATGATCCTATTCCACTGCTGGAATCGTCCTCATCCCTCAGAAAGATGTGATGGAACAATGACCTATACTCTGGGAGAACCCACTCATCCACGTCGTCAGGGACGAAGAGGTCCTTATCTCGGGAATTCTTCCGGGCTTGAAGACTCTTACGCCTCCGGTACTTCAGATCATCATATCCCAGCCGGTGAGACACGGAGGGACCAGTTTGCTCAAAAACGGATATTTTACGCCTTCGCTCGCTTCCCATGCTCAGGTCCTGCAATAGAAGAATGATTAAATCCACTATTAGTCATACTGCTTGAATCGGTATATATTTATTTACAATTGCTTAATTAGTCAGCTCAAAGATGACATGCCCTTATGGCTGTCACAAATCTACTCTGACTCACCTTTGACGATGAAGATGGGGTGAAGATATTAGCAAGCCACGCCGTTTTCGAAGACTGTACTTGGTCGGCAAAGACCTCTCGCCTCCACTGATTGACCTCTTAAACTGACTGATTCAACAGGTTGATCAAGATCGCTTTTATAAAAATGCGTTGGTTGTTAATATTCTCACTTCTTATTTTCCGGATTCTTTAATTAAAATTGATACCAGCTGTGTTCAGCCCTATATCTCAGCAAAATATTTCTTTATTTCCTTAATTCTGCAGCGCTCAAAAAGTCTCTAATCCTCTTCCCACTTCCACGAGTAGTGGAGTAATAGTAGTAATAATTAATTCACGTATACTACCGGGAATGCAAGACTGACTAATAACTATTAGGTCCAGTTCCTATTTATTACGAAGCCACGATAAGTACTTCTGCAGAATGGCCTTGGGCACGGCTTTAATTAGAGAACTGCACTTTTATTCTTTTCCCTACAAAAATACCCCTCGGAATGTGACTCACTCACTATTTTTCTTTTAAGTGGGGATAGAAATAGAAAATGTCCGAGATGCAAATGCAAATCACTTTGGCTCTTTAGGGAGAAGGAGCTTTTTTGACAGGAGAACCTCTCTTCCTGGTTGTTTTCCTTCCACTAAAACGAATGCCTCAGCGGAGCGTTCCCTTTATGCCTAGTTGGATGCTGCGCTGAGGATGGGATGGATGCACAGAAAACTCTAGAGTTCAAAAACAAGTACAACTTGAACAGAAAACAGAACTGTGGTCCAATCCAATCCACTTGGATGAGTTGTTAAGGAATGGGGAGGCTGACTAAACTAAAACTTTTTGTGTAAAATTAAGTACTTTCATATTATAAGTAGTCTATTACAGTTCATGGAAATTGGAGACATGTTAGCATTAGCAGTAGAACATTATTGTATTGCTTCATTCAGATCCAGACATCAGACAGGCTCTGATTGTTTTTCTCAGCTTAAAAGTAAAATCTCGTGATGGACCAGAATAGGAACGAAGAGCGATAATATGGAATTATAAAAAGGACACTGGTTGATAGATATAGTAATTGATAAGCTGGAGGGAACTGAAAAGTTAGGTTTTTTGGAGCTGTAATTTTAAGCTGTGGTTGTAAATACGACTGAAGAGCTAATTTCAGGTTCTAAAATTCAAAGTGATACATGATCCGTGGTTCCGTAATACTCGCTATCGATCTACTTATTAACTTGCTAGTGATCATTGAAGTTTCAGGGAGAAAAAGTGAAGAGAAGAATATAATGCAGCTAATTTAGAAACTATTTATTCATTCTTCTTAATAATTACAGTTTAGACTTGTCCTGAGATTGAGAATAATTATTGCTTTGGTCTACTGGTGTCATCAGATAATCGAGCTCCAACTTGGCTTTATGGTTTGGCCGGACTGGATTAGGTTTTTGGAATTGAGCACAAATGTTTACCCATCCTCGAAAAATATTGATAACCACTGAAACTGAATGAGGATGATAATGATAATAATAATACTACGTATTCTCGTTCGTTTCGTAGGTTCAGTTTGTAAGTAAGTACGTACGCACCCATGATTTTTTTTATTCGCTGAATTAATTCTTGCGTAAAAGTATCAAATCAATATCAATGTATTTTTCAGGCCCACGCGATGGAGACAGACAGACGCAAAGTAATAAAAAAATCTGAATGTGTAGTGGACGGTATCCTCGCATTTCCCAGAATTTCGATGATGAGATGAAGATGAGGACTCCAATAAAAGGCATACGATGAATGTGATCTGATGATAATTTTGTTGTGAGATCTAATCTGCATAAGTCAGGGTCACCAGTCGCCACTGGTTGGTTGGTTGGTAGGCCCGGCTTGTTCACAGTTCACACGATCCTCATTTTTTTGATCCAACCAATCAATATTTATTTGCAGTAATATCATCATTATCCTCTGGACTTATTGGCGACTCCCAAATTAATTCACCCGAGAACAATTAAAATTAAACATTTTACAATTAAAAACTTGAAGAGACGACGCCATCCTATCGGGAAAATTAATGATGCATTACTTTTTCTTCTCGAGTAGAGATTATTTTTTGTAATTCTCATTGAGCTGGACAAAGTTTTCTCAAGGGTTGGATCTCGAGTTCAAGAGACGCATCGATCATGAAACGATTGAATTAAAATGGTTTCATTTAGAGCATCACCACATAATCTGAATCAATCAGTTCATCTATTCATCACCATTTTTGATGTTTGATCAATATTGAAGAAGAACTACTTAATGTGTCTGAGGACGACTCATTATAATATCACATCAACTTATTGTTTCGGCATGGGATACATCATTATTATCTGGAATCTGGAAAGTTCATTCAATTCACTTGAATTCGAATGGAGAGGATTCATGATCAAGTGCTTGGTGCGATGAAGAAGCCTTCGATCATTTCATCCACTCGATGCGATATGAGATGTTTGCTTAAGACTCAAGGAGGAAATAATCAAAAGTGATTAGGTATTTTGGGTGGGCAACTTGCTCAAATGTTAACTAAAAATACTAAACGCTGCCTGGAATATTCCACGATGGGTGGATGCAACTGAATTGAATTGAATTGAAACAAAAGCTCCTCATCATTCATGTCTTGGATTTCTAGGCCATTCAATTCAAAACGAAATTCCAAAAATATTGCATTCAAAATGAAATCGCGATTTTTACTCTGTTCCCGAATATTACGGATTGAGTCAAGTAACCCCATTCTTGTATGCTCATGTAATCATGTCACGTCAGATGTATGGAAATAGATTTCGAACGGTAATTTTGGAGCACGTCGAATCGAATCTACCTGCATGATAAATGTGTTGAAGGGATTAAATACGGTTCAAACAGGCAACATAAATAGACGGATTAGGTCTACGTGGAAAACTACGATGGAGCAGCGGCGCCAGTGCATTTCTCGTGCGGCTATTTTTATTGGACATGTGTTGTGGATCCCCATCACATGAATATCACTCGCAAAATAATAGTGTAACTTACCTGCAGATTTGCATAATGTAACTTTATTTTTATCTGACTTGGAAAATAATATAATAAGTATGTATTGCTGCAGCACGTTCGCATTTTCAAATCTCAAAAATTGTGGAATGGAAGGAACTCATGCGAGCAAATAAATGCTAAATGCCATCGGATTATCAGGCGAGTACAAATGTGAATGCAAACTCTGAAAACATTTACTATTTTATTGGCATTTTGTTCGTCGAAAATATTGGCAGCAAATGACAGTTGTCAGCTCATTTCTTCAACTTCCTTAGTTTTTATTCCAGTTTAACCGCCTTATTTTCCTGAATTAACAATGAACTTTAAAAGACTTCCTTGTGATATTTATTCATGCAGATGGGCAGATGCAGACATCTATTTACCAGCCGGCAACTCAATTGACCCAGCTAATTATGAATTCCTTAATTGAGGTATTATACGGCATTTGTCTCCATCCGCTGAGACTAATTTCGGACGATAAGTTCAAGGGTTATCATTGACCATCATCATTTATTCAGACATGCCCAAACTTAAGGCCCAGAGAAATAGTAGAACCCCCTGAGTAGAAAGTTATGCAACCAGTTACGTCACAGTTAAGACTGGCACTTTCCGGTTCCATCCTAGTAAAGTTAGTAAAGGTCAATATTGAATGCTTATTGTTGGGGAATTAGTTTTTTAAGGGAAATTTTATCATAAATAATCCGAGTCAAGGACCAATGGAATCTCAGGAGGACCAGAGCACATCTTAAGGTGACGTGATGGGTACTTGCTTAATATGGAGTGGCAAAATCCAGTCAGAGGCAGAGTATCCATAAAGCCTCAATATTAGATTTTTCCCAGTGCGTTGTGCTCCTGTTTCAGCTAGAATTTCTAGAATCGTAATTTGGTTTGTCCTTTTTCTCCTTGATTTATAGTGATTATGGTACTATGGTCAGCAATATTATTATTAGTGTCTTTATTGCAGATCCTCTTTGGCTGTTACAGTCAACGATCCATAGTAAAAAGAAAAAGAAAAGAAAATATAAAATGTTTAAATAATAAAGTGTTTCATATGCGTCAACATAAGTTAGATAGCCCTCGCCAGATATTGTTTGCTCCATTGATGTTATGCTTTGACCCTTTCATCTCCCCAGCACATAAAAAAAATGGACCAAACGTATATAGCTACTCAGAAAATATCCTCAGAGTTAAGCTCGAGCGAGCTCATTCATTTTTTTACAGAATGGTTTTATGACTCAAAGTTTTCCTACTTTTTTTGTGAACCATAAAAAAAGTGAGCGAAATGTAAACAGTAAACATCTCACTGGCGCCTGCACGCCTTTTGTAGATAAGGTGGGGCTTCGGCTCTGGGTCATAGGAGCGTCTTTTTGCAACTACTACAGAGAGATTTACAACTTATTACGATTAGTTAGTTAGTTGTGCGTTTGATTGATTCGCTTTCCTCAGAACTTTGAGACGTCATTTCTGTTGTTGCATCAGTTGAATGTGTTTCATGTCATATTTGCCCATGTCACCCATCAATCTACTCTACTACGCACTTTCACGAAATCCAGTCCCAAAACACGTAAGATGATTTTTACGCTCAAAGCTCGTGTGAGTTTTGGACCGGCTAAGATTACGAGATTTCTTCGTCATCTTGCCTGACATAGTGTATTTTCCTAAAGCTCGTTCTTTTTTCAAATGCGGAAGGAACTGAAAGTTGATTG
>JAHZNH010001710.1:0-58747 GCA_027744355.1 Tyrannoseira gladiata | reverse complement strand
AGAAAGAGGAAGTTTTCTTCAAAATAGATTTTGGAGAACTAACTTTCCTCGAGTCATTCGATGAGGCCAAGGGGGCTGAGGAAGAGTAGGTCTCTGTAGTGGTTGTAGTTGTTAAGCCGGCAAAACCCGACACATCTTCTTCTGTTACTTCTCCCCCTCCAACGATTTCTTGTTCTTCCTCCTCGACAACCACCACTTCTTCCACTTCTGTTCTGCTAGCTTTCTTCGGGAAACTTTCCCCATTCTCAACTTTCTCTCTCAAACTTGATCTCTGAGTTGAAGACAACTTACTACCCGTGCTCTCTTTCTCCACGGATGATGATCGACCTTCATTCTCGGATGACAATTTATTACTCTCTTCAGCCTGCTTGCGAAGTGCCCGCAACCCATACATATCGTTCGAACGGAGGGATGTGGTGTACGAAGTAGTGGATGAGGAGCTCACATTACTCTTCACTCCTCCTCCTCCTCGAGTGGTTGTTGAAGTGGTGGAGGGCGATTCCTTCGGAGTCTCAGTGTCATCACTTACCGTACCCACCTCCTCAATCGCGGCAGCGGCCTCCGCTTCTTCCTGGACTTGTTTGATTTTCCTCAGAGCTCTCAACCCAAACAGTGGAGTGCCATCATCATCCACCGGTCCGATTCCATAACTCGAAGTGACAATTTCAGTCGAGTTAATTCTCTCGCCCGACTTTCCCTTTTGTGTTGTTGTAGTGGTCTTCTGGACGGTTGACGAGCCTGGCGCTGTGCGCCTCGTAGTTGTGGTTGTTGTAGTTGATAGACCTGTCTTCGTAGGTTTGGATGATGTACTCGTGGTAGTAGTTGTTGTTCCAGACTTCTGTTCATCTCTATTGACACTTCCTGCTCTTGTGGAAGAGACTACTTGAGTGGATGAGCGGTTGATTTCCTCACCCTTCTTAGTTTCGTTTCTTACCGCACTACTTGGGGCATCCTCTGAGTCATTACCAGGCAAAGGTTTGGAGGTTGGCAATTGGTCGCCACTGTCCTTAGACGGTTTGTATGGGAGTGGAATGGCACCCGCATCTGAAGTCTTTCTTTCTCCCCCAGTCCCACCAACAATATCTCTGGGTTGGGAAGTTTCCTTCTTCGCTGGAGAGGGTGATGACTCCTTCGTCTTTGATTGTGTTTGAGTTGGCAACTCTTTAGAACTCTCTCTGCGGGTGTATTGGTTTCCCCGAGAGGCCTTAATTGATGTTGTAGTTGTTTTCGTAGACAATTCTTCCACGCCAACTTCTTCAGACTTTGCTGCAAGTTCAACAGTCGCGGAGGACTCGGTCGTTTTTCTAGAAGATGTGATGCTTCTAGATGAATCCCCACGTGCTATAGAGCTGCGGCTAGATGAATCCTCTCTCTTATTGTCTGGAGAACTGGTCGCTGTCGTGGTCACGGACCGTTGGGGAGATGTTCGGCTTGGCGTGGTTCTACTGTCCCGCTCTGGGGAAGGACTCTTCCTCTTCGCTGGAGTGGAATCGGGTTTCGGTGAGGGGGAGTGCTCCTTGGCGGCCACGGCCCTTCTCGCTGCAAAAACACTAGGGCGGCTCAAAATATCAGCCTCATATTTCTCCTCTTTCGTCATGGCTCTTCTCTCTTGGGTCAAGCTGCTAGTCTTATCCGGCTTCTCCTCTGGAATCTCCCCGGATGGTTTACGAGAAGAAACTCTTCTTGATGATGATGTTGTTGATGATGCTGTCCTTGTAGTAGTAGTCGTAGAAGCAGTCTTGTTTGTTTCCGTATCCTCATCCTTTTCATCCTCCTGTTTCTTCTCCTTCTCATCCACTTTTCCAGAGTCAGTGGCAGCATCCATAGGTTTCTTCACGGGACGATCTTCTTTTTCCTTTGTTGTTGGCACATCAAAGGTCTCACTTTCCTCAACCTTCTTCGCGGTCATTGTGCTTTCCAACTGCACCGGAGCTGGAGTGGAAGCTTCTGGTTCCTTTAATGGAATTTTCGGGGGCGATAAGGATCTCTCCCTTTTCATCCTTGCAGAAATCGGAATTTCACTCCTTTGTGGCGATGTAGCGCGTGAAGATGGCTTCGACGATTTCGGCGTTTGTTGTCCGGATGGTCTGTCCCGAACAATAGTATCATCATCTTCCTTGTCCTGCTTCACCACCCTTGATGGAGATTCACTTTTCCTTACAGCCCTCCTCGCCTCCTCCACATCGTTCTTCTCATCCTCCAAGTTCCTTGAGCTTCTTCGGGATGAGTATAAATCCTGATCTTGTATCGTCTGACTTTCACTCACGATACTCTCATCTTCTCGCTTTCTAGTCACGCGAATCTGATCTCGGGAATAGCTACGAGTACTCAGCAGCTCCGTTGTCTCAGACGAAAACTTTCTTTGCTTCTCATCAGACTTATCAACAATTTTCGCTTCCTCTATCGGCACAGCTTTCTCATTCTCTGCTTTTGTCACTTTCCTATCTTCCTCGATCTTATTGATAATTATTTTTCCGGAATTAGACCGGCTCCCTACTGTTCTCGTGTTTGTTACAGCCGTCTTCTCCACACTTCTCCTGGGAGACTCCCTCTCCTTGTTGTCCAGCTGCGGAGTGTCTCCACTAGGTTTGCTTCTCGGCGGACTCTGGCGATCCGGTTTCTGCGGGGATGAGCCTCTAGATTGTCTTGGTGCTGTCTCAATAATTACATTCTCCTTATCCATCGATGACTTCCTCGTTGATTTCTTCATCAACTCATCACTCGACTTCCGGGAAGATACCTTCTTATCCTGCGGCAACTCATTAGATGGCTTACGTGATGTGACCTTCTTTTCTTTGGGAACCTTTCGTTCCGGAGTGGATTCTTGCGCTGCGGGTGTTCTTCCTGGCGATGCATTTGTGCTTTGCAATGGCTTTTGTTTCTCCTCATCCACGGGTCGTTCGGAGAGTTGTCTCTCAGGTGAACCAAGCTCGCTAGTCCTTTTCACCAAAGTCGCCTTCCTCTTCAAGAATCGGATGCGGGCACGAATCTTACTTCGCTCATCATAATCAGTCGCCTTATCCAGCAGAGCTTCTAACTCCTCAATGTTATCCATCTCATCCACAGCATTCAACTCTGCCGTGGTCATACGGGTCGAAGACGTGGCAGTAATCGAAGACGACGAGGTTTGTTTGAAAGAGGCCATGATCGCTTCCACTTTCTTCTCAATAATATTCGATGATCTACGACGTTCTACGACCGTTGTGCTCCCCGCCGTCACTGTTGTGGATTCCACAGCAGCTGGAACTGTTTTTCCAGGGGATTCGCCCCGTTCAGGACTCCTACTTTTCATTTTCCTCGTGAAAGAATCCGACTTTTTCGTTATGCTTCTGGGGGACTCATTACCAGCAGGTGTTTTTCCTTCCTCCACTCTGGCCACGGGCGGGACTGGAGACGATGAGCGAATTGTTTTCTCTTCCGTGACAATAGTTGTTGTGGCAGCAGCAGCCACAGATTCCTGAGCTTGTCGCATCGACTGTCTCACAACATTAGTGGACTTCAACTCCGACAACGTAGTCTGATTATTCGGGGTCAAGATTTCCTTCCCTTCCACTTCATCATCCACCGAAGATTTCTCCAGTCGATTCTCCAAATTCGTTTGCTCAATGTCCTGAAGAATCTTGCGATTTTCTATTATTTTCGAGGACGCCATTGTTCCCGTGATCCCTCGAGAGTCTCTCCGTTTACTTTGGTCGAAATTATCCGGCAATTTTTCACTTTGTTTGTCAATTTTCGGCTTCGAGCCCCTCTTCTTCATGGGAACTTTTTCCGCCGAGTCCATTACTACACTGTTCCTTTTGTTATTGTTATTCTCCTCGATGTTCACATCCCTCCTTTGAGTACTCGTCGTTGTGGAACTAGTAGTTGTGGTAGTTCTCACGCCACCGCTCGTAGCAATATTGTTGGTAGTCTCCTTCCCCACCACCTGAATTTGACTTTGTTGCTGCTGCTGTTCACTTTGACGCAAATTCAGCTTTTGTTGTGGGCCTCTCTCTGGGGACTGGGTTCGCGGAGTTGGAGTGGCTCCAGCTTGTGTGCTGGATTTTCTCGGAGCCGTTATTTCCCCGTTATTTTTCTCCGGTTTTTGTTGTCTGTTTGGGGATTTGTTCCTTTGTTGCTGATGTGGTTCGGCTTTTGTTGGTGTCGCAGATGATGAAGATGGAGATTTTTGTGTGTCCCCTGAAACAGATGATCTCGTGACTTTACCACTGTCCTGTCTAACGGGTTGTGTACGAGGGGTTCGACCCACTTTCCCGTTTTCCTTTATGCTCTCAGTCCTCCCGGCTTTGGTGGCGGTGGTGTTGACCTCCTCCTCAATTATTTCTTCTGTTGCCTTAATTCCACTCCCAGTCTCCAGGATTTTACCTTCTGTTTGAGTTTGCAGCATAGTCACAACGGAAACCCTTCTCTCGGTTCGTTCCATAGAGACGGCTCGTTCATTCGGTTCTGGAATACGGCACGTAGTGTACCTCTGTTCTTGCAGAGGTATGGCCTTATTCGGCTGTTTATTATCATCACGATCTTCATTGAGGGAGTGTGTGGATCCCGACGATATACTCACACGTTCACCCCTTGACCTGGCTTCAAACAAAGCCGCCTTTTTCGACACAGTAAGCTTTGGGCTTGTGGATACACGTGACCCTAGCTCGATTGAGCTCCTGTCTTTAGCAGCTTCTTGAGCTTTCGTTTCGAATAAACTCTTCGCTTTGAGGACAGCACCTGGACTCTCTACAAATAAACAAAAAAATCAAAATTATGAATTACTACTACACATTATAATGAGCATTGTTTAATTCAAAACGTTGGCAAAATTTGAAAGTTGTTCTTCAGTCCAGTCCTTCTCTATTTCGTCATAATAAAAGTAATGTCAACAGTCCAACGTCCAACTATCAAAGCTTTCAAATGTAAAGAATAATTCTAATATTACATAATTTGTAATGATAACATGCCTAATCCGGATGTCGTAAATTTTTTCGGTGGATTGAGCGGGCTCTCCTCTTCATCCTCTTCCAATTCATCATCCGCCTGGACTTCGGTGATATGCTTCTCCTGTGATTTCCAATGTTCTCGGACAACAGTGGGTCGGCTGGTAGGAAGGTCCCTTTCCGGTGACGAATCTGATCCCTTCCTAGCCCTGGGATTGGGCTCTGGTCTCGATTGTGTAACTGTTGTTGCTGTAGTGGTCGTTCCAGTTTTCACGGCTGTAGCTTTCCTCGCGGTAAAAACACTCGGCCTGCTTAAAATATCTGCTTCATACTTCTCCTCCTTCGTCATTTGTCCCTGATGTTGAGTAACAGTGGACTTCCTCTCTTGAGTCACTTGGTTTTTGCTAATTAGCTCATTCGTTTTCGCGTCCGACAAATCCTTCTTCTTGGAAGGCGCAGATTTCCCCGGTCTCCTTCCAGGACTCTCATCCTGCGTTGTATGCGCCTTCCTAGAAACTACAGGAGCTTCCTTCACTTCATCCGTTTTATTCGAGGGAGCAGCATGATTTCTCTTCGCCTTCTCCGGACTCAATGAAGAAGGACGTTTTGTTTTCCCTGATTTATTATCTGGCTTCGCCGGAGTGGAAGAATGTGCTCGCGGTGACGTGCCAGCAGATCTAGCACGATCCGGTTTTTTGTTGGAAGTGCCGGTACTAGCAGTAGCAGTAGTAGTAGTAGCTGAGGTGGTAGTAGTAGTAGTTGCGCTCACTTCACCAGCAGCTATTATCTGATCCTCAATATCAGTTTTGTCTGACCTCACCCCGGGCCTAGTTTTCTCAGGGGAACGCTTCCGATCATCCACACTCCTCTCAGGAGAATTCTCCCCAGGAGCGGTTCGATTTGTTGGCTTTGGCTTGTGAGAATGAGGATGGTGATCCCCATCTGGACAGGTATGCTTGTAGGTAGTTCTTGTAAATGGAGGTTCTGCTCCCGATTCCATCACATCAATTTCCTCAGTTGTTGTGGTAGTAGTAGTAGCAGTAGTGGAAGCGCCCGAGTTCTTGCTAACTTTCCCCAATGTAACGTTTTTATCACTTTTCTTTACTCGTCGTTCCTCTCCATGCACACCATTTATCTTTGCCACGGTAGCACTCTCCTCTCGATTACCTTCATCAATAGACGCGCTCCGTTGTGACAGGTAGGTGTCCAGAATGTCTAACTCTCTCATGATTTTCTCCTCCGTACTCTTTGTTCCTTTGTCAGGTCCATCTTTCCCTAATGCCTTTTGATTTGGACTGCTATCCTTCGCGGGCTTCTCCGTGGGCTGAGCCGGGGAGGCTGGTGCACGGCTTTTTGATGAAGGCCTTGTTGCTTTTCCCACAGGACTGGTAGGGCTAGCCTTCGATCTGGGAGTTGATGATGCTGGTGACGGTGACTTATCATCCTGGGCAGCAGTTTGTCTCCTTGATGTCCGACTTTTTTGGGTGGTGGTGGACTCTGTCGTCGTTGATAATTTATTACTTCTTCGGCAAACTTTCTCATGTCCCGCATCTTCACTTTTTCCTGTGGGCGCGGAAGGAGAGCGACTCCGAGGTACATTATTTCCCGTCGGACCCTGCTTGTTTGTTGTCGAAGATCTTGTAGATTTCGTGGAAACCGTGGAAGACATCCTGTCACTTGTTTCATTTTGTGAGCTCTTATTCACCGTTGTACTCCTACTCGTAGAGGCACTCCTTCTTCCCGATTTTTTATTGTCAGGAGTACCATCGCCATTCATTATATTGCTCGAATCCGATCTCAACGAATTAACCCAGCTGTCACTTACACGATTTCCCGTTGGGGAGCCTGATCTCAGTGGCGCTCTTGCTGCACTGGTTGAAGAGCTCCTGTTCTGTGCAGAACTCGTGGTAGTAGTTTGTGAATTGGAAGCCATAGCGGCGGTGGTGGAACTGGTTTTTGTTGTTGTTTGCGATGTGGAATACTCATTCGCGGCAGTGCCACTCGCCACTGCATTACTTCCAATTTCCTTTATGACAACCTTTCCCACGTCGAGTTTCTCACCACCCCTCAGTGCATTATTCTGGTCATCCACATGCATGATTCCTCCTCCTCCAAGCCCACTGCTGGTGACGACAGTCCTCGTACTCTGCGATGATATTCTTGTCGCACCTTCCCCAGGAGTGATCATCACCGTGCTATTATTCTCCCTCACAGCTCTGGAGGAACTAGATGAGGAAGATGTCATCACCACTGATGCAGATGACATCGTCATTGAAGAGAACTCCGCTTGCTCAAAGTTCCTAGCCAAGGACGCCACACTCCTCGTGTTCCCCACATCAGAAACTACAGCAACTTCCCTATTTCCACCTGCTGAATCCTCCCTGCGAATTTGGATGGGGATTGTTTGTGGCTCTGAGCTGCTGGCTTGGGATGATGATGCTGGTTCTGGTGCTGCGGTGACAGATGTGGTAACCGTAGTCTTTGTCGTTGTGACTTTTCCTCCACTACCAACACCGCTGCCGCTGCTTGATGATGTTGTTGTGGTTGTTGTCTGTTTTCTCTTGGAAACGACGCCATTTGTCATGCCATTATTACTCTTACTCTTATTACTAGCACTAGTTGTAGTACTTGTTCGATTGCTGGAGGAAATGTCACTATCCACGCTACTCCTTTTTGAGAGAACCTTAATTGTGGTAGAGCTTCCCTCCCTTTGTGGAGAGGACAATGCTTTCCGTTGATGCTGTTGACTCCTGACTTCCTGGAGTTGACTTGTGCGATCCCTATTATTTATTCGGGCTCTTGTGACATTAGTCTCTTCCTCCTCCTTCCCTCCCGCACCAGTTGTCCTCGTCGTTGTCGTCGTAATTACGACATTCTCTCCATCCGACTCGAGAACCTTGTTTACCGTTTGCTTCGCCTGTACAGTTTTCGACTGCACTACTGCCCCATCCACCGTATGACATTCGGTGGCTATCACTGTCCTTTGTTGGGTTCCTTCCATGGTCACAGTTGCGCCACCACCAATCCCGCCAGAGTCATCCGTTGTGGAGAGGATGTTATCCAGGAAACCCTGACCTTCTCGTCCGTAAAACTCTTTCAACCTCTCCTCTCGTAACTTGTACATCCGGGAACGAA
The DNA here is from genome assembly GCA_027744355.1 of Tyrannoseira gladiata. NCBI lineage: Eukaryota > Metazoa > Arthropoda > Collembola > Entomobryomorpha > Entomobryidae > Tyrannoseira > Tyrannoseira gladiata. The sequence continues at coordinate 50,687 of JAHZNH010001710.1, read as the reverse complement.
TCTGACGCTTCGCATCCCCATCCTCAATCTCCTGCCACTGCAAATCATACAGAATGAAACAAAATCAGAAAACTCCAGCAACCTTTAATAGTAAAATTCGATACCGAAACCACACAAGTCACAACTTTTAATTATATAATGAAATGATATGACGACTTCCCATCTGATCCATACCAAACTTGACTTTCACTATTTTTATTCCAACCCAGCATTTACCTTTTCCATAGTTATATAACGAGACAAGCCTTGTCACACATACTTGCACGCCACAAAGGAATCTCAGCAATGAATTTTAAGTTGTACATATTTATTACCAAAATCTTTTATAAATTTTATCAGTCTCCAAAAAGTTGGATTTTCTCACTGAATAAACTTCACCAAAGGTGCCGGCTGTCACATTATAGATCCACTTCCACGTCTTGTGAGAAAAACCACCGTTTACAAAAAAACACATGACTTGTACTGAAAAAAGCAACATTCTTTCCAATTTTCTTTCCAACTGCCTACTCATCATCCCTGCAATGAAAGAGAGAAGCTGAAAATGGAAAATGCTGTCTCATCCATAGCAACGTCTGTTTTTTCCTTTTCTCATTCAAACATTGAATTTCAAAGTTCCCACCTTCACACATCAAACAGTCATAAATCAAATCTCCCGCGACATTTTTCAAACGCGCGATGTGAGAAACAAGAAAATAAGATGAATAGAAATACATACACGCCATCGAGTCTCTTTTTTGTCCCAGTCCACATAAAAATGTTACAAATATGTACAACAAAAGCAATAATCATAATCATATGATGACGGTGATATTCATGCTGCCTCTTTCTTTCCACGCCAAAAAGGTCAAGTCTACAGAGAAACTGTTGAGGTAGCTCATGAGATAAATATTTAAATATTATGAATGTCATACCTTCCCATCTCACCCTTTCTTATCTTGATTTCAAAATAATATTTATTTCAAAATGTTTATTTTGTAAAGGTTAACCGCTTTCCTGGTGAAAGAAAGTGTGATTGTGGTTAGGCTAATGTTGTCTTTCTAAAAAGCGGGGATATTTTTTTCAGAAAAAAATCATTTCATCTCCTCTCCTTCTCAGCTTGTTTTGTCGTGTGCTCCACCAGACAATGAGTTCAATCTTTTTTACTTCTTGATGAATGTGACAACCCATCCGCCGCTGTCGAGAAGTCGTAGCTCCAAAAAATGTTGTTTTTACCCCACTCTCTGACGCTGCCAGACAATTTTACCATTTCTGTAAATAGTATATTGCAATTTTCCATTGTTGTACTTGTACTCATTCTCAGTGTTTGTAAGAAATGCTACTGAAAAATTTCTATCCGCTTTAACTTTCTGGTTGTTGGCGGGGCGTTGTGATGATTTGACAACACCAACACCAGAACACCTCCACCGCATCTCCTCAGTCACATTTATATAATTCCCTTTTTAGCTTCCAGGTAAGCACTATTATTATTATTATTATTTGGCGCGATGAAAGGAGAAGTTGTGTCACAAAATACTAATACATACACACACACAATCAATTTACATTCTGAATAATCACGAGACGTAATAAAAATGTATGAGCTTTTCCCTTTAAGCGAGCACGCAGACGCTGTTCTGAAGACTAAAGGGGATACATTTTCATTCCCATTTCAAACTCGCTCTTTACCCAAGTCTACAGCAGCGTTGAGTGATGTCGCTTTATAGTGCATCTAGCAAGATTGCTGGAGAGCCCGGGCCAGAACCTGAATTAAAAAATGATTGGATGGACGCGTAGGTGGAATGGCATGGGAGAGAAATATATTCCAGCGAAATATTATGCATTATCACTGCAATAAATCTCCGGTGCTCCTTCATCTACAAGACATTTCAGTGTAAATGGCGGTTTCATTTTGGAACAAATCCGGTTGGTTAGGAAATGTCCACACAAAAAATAAATCAACGACGGACCAACCGATTTACATAACCACCACTTAATGTAACCCCTCGAGAAAGAATGAGTGCTTGAATACCTATTTCGGACTGGAAATCCTAATCAGATCAGTTTGTGGCACGTTGCCCCAGGCTCTTACTAATTTTTTTGCATGGGCCTACGTAACAATGAAAATTTGCAGAAAAAAAAGAAAATCATTTAGTCCACTAAAAAAACCTGGTTTCGAAGGGGATTATGCAACTACTCCTGCTTATAATGGAAGAAATGAGGCCCGTTCCAAGAAATAGGGGGATGTTCTTCGATCAACCATCCAAAAAAATGTATCATCGCTTAAGCAAGATGCAATTGAATGTGGGAGTCATCACTCAATCAAGTATAATCAGAATCAGTAATCCTACGAGCACAAAGCTCAAATGCAACTTTGAAAGCCTCTTCAAATCCTAATGTTTTTATTTCGATATTCCCTCAAGAGAATTAGAAACTTGTGTGCATTCTTAAGTAAAGTACACACTTGAAAAGGCCATATACCATATTCATGAAGTGAGTGGAGTGAGGCTTTTAAATAAATAGAAAAGAAACTTAAATACAGCCCCAAGTGTTTCTCAAGTGCCTCTTCAAAATGATAATCAGTATTTCAATGCTTAAACCCCCCCCCCCGGATTATGGTTCGTGGAGAGAGGTAATTATATCAACATCTGAACTAAACAGCATTGATTTAGCCCACGCGAGTTCATTAACTATTAAGTGAGTGGAATTGAACTTGAAAATGGCGGAGAATGGATGAGAAGAGGGATGATGATGATAATGACGATATTATGACGCTGCCTCCTCTCAGCCCCTTTCAATCTTGTTTGGCTTCAACCACCACCAACAAATCCGATATTTTTCTAGCTTCGGGTTCAGTTCTTTCCTTGACGGGGAACGAGCTTGTACATTTTTAGAGCGTTATGTGATGATCTAATTGTCATTAAAAAATCGGGAGAGTAGTAATAAGATTGTATTGACGTTGGTTCTCCTATTGATGCATCCTATTAACTTCTCAGCTCAGCTTATTGGTTCAGGTAGCTGACGCTGACGACTGCCGATCATCTTGTTGTTTTTTTTCCTCACTGGTGGTGAATAAATAGCGAACATGTTCAAATCATCGATGTTTTTTACACTCTTGCGTGGCCCCCTCAGACGTGTTTAATTATTCCATCAAAAATTGCAAAACTGACAATAGGAGTGCAGCAGTCCATTGACATCCCACACACACAAGAGTGAGTTCCAAGACAGTGAATAATGCAGTCGCTTCGCTGCCCACGTGGGAGAAAATCGAACAGAAGGGGATGGAAATCACTCGAATCTTTAGTCCTATTTAGTGAGGAGTATATATATTTTTTTGTCATTTGAATGAAAAAAATATGCAATAGCAATAAATCTCTCCCGTTGTTTTGCTTCGGCTCGACTTGACTGGGACTTTCCTATTCAATTCATATTATTCACTCATTACGCCTTCACTTCTCGCTCCTATTGATCCCCAAGATGATGATGTTATAATTTCACGTCTTCCATTGCATTTTGCATCAGGCTGAGGTAGACTTGACCTGAAAGTTGGTGTTTTTTGTTCGAATGATTTCGTCCAACGAATTCTAAATGCAGTTGGACATGGGCCCACAGCGACTCGTCAGAATGAGAAGGTGGTGATGACAGAAGGATCTTGTTCAAACAATGGGAATTATAATATTATTTTTCTTTTTTGCTGATAAGCTATCTTAATTGTGTCATTTCATTGTCAAATTTAACTAGCAGGTAGCAAACGAGGCAGCCATAAATCAGATTGGAGTCGAACATCTCTGTTTGCCTCGATGGGTCAAACATGAGTGATAATGATCTCTTTATGAGTAGCAACGAACGAATTTGATTAAGATCGAGATGACCATTGAACTTTATTATGCCAGATAAAAAAACGTCCAACTGTGAATCATACTCGCAGTAAGATATGATAATGAATAAATTGATCAGAGAAATGAGTGTAGCTACTAGAAAAAAATGTTCTTGAAAATTGGAACAACGGATTAGGTATGAATCAGGTGCTCTCCACATCAAGCACCTTGGTTCACTCACGGACGGACTGGTGAGATGAATGTATAGATTTATGCCATCTCTAATTTTTCTCCTTTCTTGATCGATGCACGCCGCGTCAATATTTGTGAATAAGTGACAATAATTGCAGGTTTCTGTTCCCCCTACCCCTCCATTTCAGTGGATAAATGGATACTATGCTTTGATGTTGTCCTCACTCCCTTCCTCCAATCCAATCCAATTCATGAATGTTTTGTCTTATTTGCTCAGCCCTAATGGGATTTCATTTTATTGAAGGAGACGTCATTATTTTTTCGGGTTATATATGGCGAAATGCAATTAACTCTTCACACCTGGGCTCCTTCTTGGCTTTTGAGAAGATAGATACTAAGAAGCCAATTGTCGAGGAAAATTTGTTTCGTTCAATGCCTTCCCCTCCTGTTGATTCTGATTCCCAGAAGAAAGTTGAAGGAAGCAGGGCTGGGAGGAGGATTCGCCTTATCCACCACCACTGAGAATTCAATTTTTATTGTTATTTTACGACACTGAACTATGGGTACACATAAGCACTGTACGGATCTAAAAGGAGGAGGGAAAAGATAAGTGCCAAAAAAAAAAATCAACGATTTGTTTTATGATCACCTCGGCTCAGGAACGTTTTGAGAGAAAATCCGTGTTTGAGTTTTACTAGTAAATACAATAGAAACGAATGGGCCGTTTCGATAAGTAAGGACATACATTCGATTCGATAGAGCTTGGGCCTATGATGAAGATGATGACGCCAGAAAACAAACGGACTCAACGTAGTGATGCGTGCCGTGTACATTTCGAGATTTGCTCGAAAATTGGGAGATATCACGAGCCCACTATTTACTCTTTGGATAAGAACATGACAGAAGTAAGTACTGAGCCCTGAGTAGTGACGGGATAAGTACGGGTGCGGTGGCGTGGTACCTCGGTACTGCCATCATTTTTTCTCCTCTCAGATTGCGATTGTTACTTAAGTGAAATTGAAGTTTAGTTGAAGAAGAAGATATTTTTCTTCTTCGTGTACAATTTCACGCTAAAGCGATTCAACGATCCCCGCACTCCTCATCCCCCAAAGCCTTTACTGGTTAAGCGATAAGGGAAGTGACATACCGTGTCATGAATAAAAATGGATGCGCGAAGGCGAAACAATAACCTACTGAGAACTGAGATGCCTAACAATTCTATTAAGAAAAGTAAATACGGAATCCCATTTTCGCGAAACTTGTTTCCCAAGAAGAAAGTAATGATATCGGTCTCCGGGAAAAGTCTCATGAGCTGTATAACAAACCCACCACCGAGAGATCTGTAGATTGGGACTTAACGATAAGGAAATCGAAACTATCGGGAAAAAAGTCAAGTGGGATGATTGTCCTACCAGGTAAAACAATACTTTCTACCATTAGCGATAACCATTTGCAATCTGATTTCTGTATTCTTTGTTGGGAAATATTCTTTTCTACGAAGAAAATATCGCGTATTTGAGGAAAGTCAGGGAAAAGAACCCCATAATGCATAATATTAAAGTAAATACTTATTTAGTGAGTTACGGAGCGGGGCTTACCATTTCTCGGAGAACGTTTTCATCTTTGATGTCATCAATGTTCGCACACAAGCCACTTGTGGCTACTGTCGTGCTCCGGGAGGTGGTCGTTGTCTCCGTGGAGGCCATGTCAGACTCTCTCAGAGTTCCATTCAGAAAAAGGGCAAACACTTCACCTTAGTTTTTTTTTATGGGAATTGGCCAGCACGAGAGTGGAAATATTGGTTGATACGGACTACTTATTTAACTTGGAGCACGGTAAAAAATGGTACAAAAATTATGGGTATCGTTATTCACTTTCGTAGTATTCAGGGACTTGTTCGGATCCAAAGAGTAAAGATTGAATATTTGCAGTTGACTCGCTGACTCCTGATGTTCATTTGTTCGCCTCAGACGCTGCAGTGATTAATTGCTCCTGTAAAGAGATGAATAAACAAGGGTTATTATTGCCAATTTAAGTGGAACTTTATTTCCTCGCTTATGAGATTGCTGCTGACGTCTTCCCATTATAAAATAGGGTTTTACAAGTTTGTTATCCGGAATTCCAATAAAATGTTTTCAGTCTGAGTCAGTGAGTCACATAAAAACACGCAGAGATTTCAGCCTCTATTATGATCATGAGTGCGTAAACACCTACTTAATCTCGTTCTGGTGAAACTAAATAGCTAATTAAAAACCGAACACGATAATGTATTCGCGACTGAAACAAAACAAGCCAAGTGTCACGTACGCGAATAAAAAATATGTGGGGTATCGCGACGGCGGGGAACACTCCAATTCACGCCAAATAAAACAGTCAGCCGCATGCTGTAACGACATCATGAGATGAGCTCCTAGTCCTGATCAAGATCAGCAATTCGAGGAATTTGCACGCGATCTGATATGAATAGAGGAAGGCAGAGGAGGAATTTTATCCTGATTTTATGTGTGCAATTCGTTACCCGCGGATTTATCCAGTTTCAAGCGAATTCAAGAACTTGTTCCAAGAAACCGACGCGACTATTTTAAATGCCGTATCTCACCATTCAAGTTCTTCTTTGATCAAAATTAATGAGTGGATGGATTTAATGAATCAAGATATCATTCAGCTCAAACTTGAACCACCGGGGCAAAATAAGACTTTTCATGTAATGCACTTACTTATTTTAATCGGCAAATTTCTCAATTCACAAGGAAATCTCTTTGGCAGACGCATTTAAGCTAACCTGATTGTGTTCCATTTTCGCAAACTAATTTACATAAGTTTAGCGGATAAAGGAGAAAGACTATCCCTATTTCGGCGGTACATCAGTACATTCACACGCAAAATGTATAACAATACGCAGTAAGTACATTTTCAATGTGCTTCAACATCTCAGATTCTGGGCGATGTGCATGGCGCTCACCTGAATGAGTTTGACTTGTCGTGTCAGAGAAGTTATTAGGCATTGTTGAATCCATAAAAATACAATATTTCTATTGATTTTTAAAATTTGGAACACAATGAACAATTACTCGGCATGTATCTATCTATGCTTGCATTTCAAAATTGTGGTATGCCAGCCTGCGTTCAAGAATGCGTTGAAGTTTTGAGACTAGAGTACAATGATTCTCTTGTTGTGAATAGGATTCCTTGGATGGAGCGAAAACCCCCGTTTGGACGACGCTTTGATCAACCCATTGAGGTAGATGATGTATGCAGATCGTAATCTACAGAAATTGCATTTCTACCAATTTGGAAATGTCTTTGCCTTTTTGATAACCCTAATCGATTGGGACTGCATGCCATGCGGAGTCTCTGCTTATTTATGTCGAAGGTGACTAACGAGGCTTGTAGACTGTTAATAGCAAGCAAAAATACAACTTTGTAGTGTATCCATTAAGAAGCATCCACATCTATTTTTGGATGACAGGACGGACGGACGGTAGTCTTGACTTCATTGTCAAAATCCATGCGACATAACCTCGTTAAAACTAAACGTTCGATCGCTCCCCCGTTGTTGGTACTCTCGGGTAGAATGATTGGGTTGGGATGCACACCTGATGCCGCAATTTGATTTTTTTGGGAATCAGCGACTGACGCGTCATCCGACCGTTACGACGACGCTGAGTTGTAATTCAATTGACAATGGAGATTGAAATGACAAAAAGGAAATGTTTTTACCTTGCATGGGAAAAGCGAGATTGGAAAGGATTGGAAAATTGAGTTGAAATCATAATAATAATGTACTTAAGCAGCATGTAGACTTATTAAGATCGAATCGATAGTCATAGTCATCGGTTTTATCACATTCAAGTCACCCTTTCCAATTCTGTTTGGATTCATTGGATTTGCAGGTGGCAGTGTTGTACCTACTTCAGATTAGAAAATCTTGACGATATGGATGCTGGCACACTCACAGCATTAACATTTACGGATTTGGTTTCTTCATTTTGGGATTAAGTTGGACTCGTTCCAAACTCCGGATTGCGATTATGCTTTTAATGAATTAATATTTAATCAAGAATAAAAATTGCCATGTTGCATGGATGGCTTTTAATTGATTCTTTGGTCAGATGTCATGCCTTACAATTAGTTTCACAGTGCCCCATGGCCTACTAACTTCACTCGGACTCTAGTGCTCATGTTTTGGATTCCTCAAACTCTCACAGATCCCTCACTCACGTCCACCAGCTTATGTGAATAAGAGAAAGATATGAATCTGTTTTGTTTTCTTATCTTTGGCGATAAAAAAGCGCAATCTCACTTCTCCCGAGAGAAGCCAATAGCAAATCTCATTCAAAATTCATGAGAAGCTTGAGCCGTTTCATGGACAAGCAAATCAATATTTATAATCGCAATCAAATCAGTTGTTGCATTGTTGAGCATGGCATTGTGTTAATGCGGGAACGTGATTCGCCAGAAAAATACATAAAGTTTAAAAAGTCCGTCACTCAATCGATAAATTATTATCCTGGGATCATGATCGTGAGATCTATTTTTAGTCAAATGGTAAAATCGATTTTGTGTTGTGTTGTATGTTTTCCTCCACTTGTCCTCCATTGACTTGCTGCGTCACGCTCCGATGCACCAAACTCGCTTGGAGGAAAGAAATCAATCATTTTTGGGGACTTGTGAATGAATCCCTTTGTGACGATTAAGCCTTCAATCAAGTAATCAGCAACGGCGACGCAACGCTCCAAACATAGCCAAGTCAAAGTTTAAATGGCTCTTAGGTTGCAGCACGACTTGAGGAGGTTTTTTTTACCATCAATGTGTGGTGCAATGACGAGGTGACACCAAGCCAAGTCAGGCCTGGTCAGGCCAGGGTGAAGAATGTTTTCATTATTAATGATGGAATACAAATTGCAATCATCGTTTCATAAAAGGCATGGATTTCTCGAGTATGAAAAATGACTTGAGATTTGCATATAATGACGTTTTGCATTCCTCCCCGGAGAATTCATTATCGAATGCTAATTCAAACAAACCATTATCCATCCACAGTTTGAGGCACCATCTCTCTCCCGATCGTAATCTTTTAGCCGAATAATGATCGTGAAAATAATCAATCACCTTTGTTCCACTAATTATTATTCAATCTCAGAGTTCAATACATTTTTTTCGCAAAATTTCCAAGAATTAACCATGCGAGTGAAGATATCACGAGGGGATGTGCATGATTCGCACAAAGCCTAATCTAATTTATAGCTTCATTCACAGAAAGATAGATCAGCTTTTCTGCACACGAAAATGTCAAGTTGCTAATTGAATTTTGCAGAATTTCCATTGTTCATTTTCCAAGTAGTAATTTGTTAATTTTTCAGCGAACACCTCCTGACAAAGAACGAGTTTCCTTTGATTTCGGGAATGAATGCCTCGCATAATTTCCTCGAACGGGGAAGCCATCTCAACTCAAAAGATCGGGAGCTAATCTCCTATAAATGAAGTCGTTCTCTGATTTCTCCTCTCGGAAAGCAATCCAATACAACCCAATCCAGGTAAGAAGCAATTCTCATTCCTAGAACAAGTCATGGGAGAAGTGATGCGGTAAATGAATGCGTAGGCATCTCATCTCCTGAGAAAAATGAGATCAACATAGTTTCTGCGCAACATTACTATCTAATTGTCTCGACACGACTTCATCATTCTGTAGGGGGAAAAGTGCGTGTGTGTGGCTCATGCTCAGCTTCCTCTCAAGTCTCTGGGTTTTCCCTCCGTGCAATATTCATCTTTTCATCGCGTTGGGTCGCCAATTAATAAGATGGGGAGTAGTCGATGATAAATTACCCTCATTTAGCATTTCTAGCGGGTGTAAGTACTTACTTCGAAGTGAAATCAGGATTCTCCCTTTCCGTGGGAGAAGAAATCTGCTCATTGGATTGGTTTGGATAGTAATAATGGTAATGGGCCATCATCATAAAGACTTGCCATTATTATTTTTTCTGGTAGAATACTCCTCATTTTTTCCCTCCAAATCCAAATGGGTGTACTCACTCGCTCAGAAACGATTCATCAATGGGGCATTCACGATTGCTTTCATTAATCACATAAACTCTCCATACGCAGCAGCCTTTTTTCTCAAAAGGAGAAGTTCAATAATAGTGCGACTGCTTTCTGAAAAAAATGATGATGATGATGAATGTTCCCCAGTTTTGCACGATGAGTTTTGCCTTGTTAGAAAGAAATTAGAGTGAAGCTGATCCAATCCAATCCAAACCAATCCACCACCTCCTCCTTAGAATGCGAGTTTTTTTTTCCTTGTGAGGCGCTCAGGTGGAAAGTATATCATATTCTGGTTGGGGCTATTAGGACATACATAGTTGCAGTGCACTGGGGAGAGAACAAACATTAAGGAATCTTAATTGCATCTGCTCTTCTGCCCTTTTGTCGTAGTATCCTATCCTTGCTTCCATATACGGATGAAAACAGTTTCTTCTTTCGAAGGATTCTTTTTTGAATGGGATGAGAACGAGTGTAATTCGCAATCTCACTCTTCGTGTGTTTTTTTTTCGTTGCGTGTGCCCAAACTACAGCTATAGAGAATGTTTGATCATCATGTCCACCCATCATCCCTCCTCAAGAGGAATGCATCATGTATGCATGGACACAAAAAATATTGCACCTGGCTGGGGCTAATATTTCTTGGATAAAATATTCCCCATAAAAATTGTACCTAAGTACTCATAATGACGAGGAGAGAACAAGACACACAATTTTTTGATTACTACGGAAAAAAGGAAATCCAGCCAGCCAGCCAGCCAGCGATCATTTTACCACACTTGATTCTCGTAGCTGTAAAGTGGAAATGGGAGAAGTTTGAAATTGAAAACGCGAGTACAACCGGGGGATATATATCTTTCCCTGTTTACTAAATGGCTTCAATAATCTGCATTTGAATTTGGTCATGGAACATTAATGTCTTTCATGATCATCACTCAACAACAAGAAGAGCGAAGGCATTCATGCGTGCACGCTCGTAGCTGTAAAGTGGAAATGGGAGAAGTTTGAAATTGAAAACGCGAGTACAACCGGGGGATATATATCTTTCCCTGTCGTGATTTTGTCATTCCCCACAAAAAAGGGACAGGAGCCGTTAGGTAGTCAGTGCGGAGGCTGAAGTTATGATTTCAATGCAAATATAAAGTTCATCTCTGTCGCTGCTACTAAATGGCTTCAATAATCTGCATTTGAATTTGGTCATGGAACATTAATGTCTTTCATGATCATCACTCAACAACAAGAAGAGCGAAGGCATTCATGCGTGCACGATAAAAACGCTTAATTACGCGATGACGGTGTAAAAAGTCCATAAAAATCAGTGGATGCTTTTCATCCTCGCCAGTTGAGTATTTGCCAACTTGTTTGCTAACGCTTGCTTGTTCGTGGAGGAAGAGACTGGGTCTGGCCTGACCTGTCGACTCACTGTCAATGTTTTGATTCGCGAAAAAACTGATAATTAGCGAGTGCATCATATACTTATGAATAATGACTGCCTTCAATTCGCTGTCCAGATTAGCATTTGCTCACGCTCATAAAAAACTTCTCGTCTTTGATTGATCTTTGATGCATCTGACAAGCATTTGATATGAGATGCATGCACCGAGGTGAAGCCAGGTGTCAACCGTAAAGCACTCAAGCTCCGCCATATCCTATTCACATGCCAATAATGGATGATGCAAAAAAGGGGGAAAGGGGAGTAGTAGAAGTGCAATGCCTAAGTAAATTTTCTTATGTTGTATTATTATATGCACCTGGTGAAGTCAGTCAAAAGAAATCTGTAGATGTAGTAATAGTAGATACTCACTCACTGACTTATTCGCCCAAATATGGAGAGCTGCATGAATGCCTACTGGACACGCTTAAGCCTTATTTATAGCGTGCAACTGTCTTCTCTCCCCAGTGTCGCTGGCGGAGGAATAAGGATGCGGATGTACCTACGCGACTCTTTCAAAATCTCGAAGTGCAATAATGAGGGAGTTTTATGCATTTCTCGATCACGCGCGAAATGAGTGAGACTGTCCATGCCTACTTATTTGTTTTTTTGATCTTTGAAGTAAGCGTGACATCATTCATGGTATCCTCGCGAGACGACGAGGTTGAGTTGAGTCTGAGACCCAAAAATAGAATGAATACTACACCAAATTAACTGGCAAGATAAGTGACAGACTTTGAAGATAAGCTTTGAGACAATATCATATCCCCGCTTGGTTTTTCGCAACAGGTTTCTTTCAATTCGATTGGATTGGAATGGAATCGACGTAATGCGTTACTTATACGGGAAATCCTTCTTTGGGGAGCTAAGTCCGCATCATAAGAGCCGTAGATGGTATTGGAGATAATGCGCTATTGTGCCGGCTGTCCACCTATACCCTTCTATATTTCCCCCAAAGAGTGTGTATATCCCTACTTTATCGCATTAGCTCCAATAGTCCTCAACAATAGGATTATTGCATCACTCCAATCCAATGATTTTTTTTCGCACTGAAGGAAAGAGAAAACAGAACTTCAGAAGAAAAAATTCCGCGATAAGGGGAAGAAGCGGTTGTACTCAACCAAATAAATTATCTCCTCTCTAATGTGTTGGCTGGCATGTGAGTGGAAATATTAAGCATCAAGTTTCCATTTTCAAAAGAAAACAACAAAATTTATAATCGATGAACAACTCCAACTGCGCTTCCCCCTTCATGACGATGATGCATTGGCGTCGTCACCTCTCCTGGCTAAATGGTGAGTTTGGTGTGTTGGTGCGGGGGAAGGTCGTGTCCATTTGATCATGATCGCATCACACATCTGTACTGATTTTCTTACATTTTGGCAACGCAGGGGCATAATAGATTACGTACCTTTAGCACATTCATCGCCCAAAAACAAAAAAAAAGATGACGAAGAAGGCGGCGGAGGCTCGTATATCTACAGTATGTGTTGCATTTAGATTCATTTCGAAGTGCCAATAATAACACATCCCAGCTCTTTCACATCCCTCCGTGTCTAATTGAATGGATTGCACTTTTGGATCTCATTTTCGGGCATTTTTTTTAAAAAGAAGTTGATTTTTTTGGAATTTACAGCTGCACAAAAAACTACAATTTGGAGAAAACAAACTGTGTATGTAGCTACCCATTCGAAGATTAGTTGGTATGTGTACGGAGCGGAGAGAAGAGAAGGGGATTATTTGGATTTGGATTCATTGCCTTTTATAGGAATGTTAAAGAAAACGCTAAAAGAGGAAAGGTCATCCTAAGCACATACACATACTGCCCATACATGACAATACAACAGCGGAGTGGATTGAAACCCTAAAGAAAATAAAATGTCGATGCACAAATGCTAAAGTACATGTATAGTTACCAGAGTATATGTAACTACTTATTACTTAGGTATGTATTTTTAGCCAAAAGTCGAAGGAAATTCTACAATGGAGTGAGCAGCTTTGGCAAAAAAATATATAATGTCTGCTTTATGGTCGTGGAAATGGCAACTGAGTATATGATTCCTTATCCCGAAATAAAATATTTTCTTGGATTTGAAAACTTGAGCTCTGTGTGAATGAATTCAAATCATTGGCGTTCATTGCAAATAATATGTAATTCGCGACTAAGCATTGTGAATTGGCCGGGCTCAATCGAATGGAATCTAGAGCTCGAATTCAAGTGCAAACTCATTCGGGCGAATTAAGTAGTTCTGACATTGAAGAAGAATCAGTGCCATAAAATAAGGAAGGATAAGAATCTAGAATAATTTCGGGATACCTACACACTACATCACACACCTCTTTTTCCTCATTATTTATGCCTTAATCAGAGTAACCCACGCAATCCTCGCTGGCCGGCCCAACACAGACTAATTCTGAAGAAGGCAAATATAGGCGCATCCATTTCTCCTAATTCAAACTTGATTTCTTAGACTTTTTATGACTTAGTTTGAGCGGTCTCGGCAAGCAATAAAATATCATCGTGGTCGTGTGTTATGCACTTTTTCATAGCAGCGAAATGAGCAACAGAATCAGCACATTCTTTTCCGAGCATAGGTGGTTGTAATTGAGGATGTGCATTGCATTTCCCTGCACTGAATCATCATCATCTTCATCATCATTATCATTCCATATCTTCATCTGACGATATTGATGATGATGATGATGCGCTGCGTTGGTTGCATAACCGTTTTTGCAGTTCTCTCGAAAAGGAGCTCGTTCTCTCTCCCCCTGATTGCGATTACGTATAAATGCACCACCACCATCGCTCCTCTCTACGTGAACTTGGTAATAATCGCAATAAAAATGGTTTTACGACCGTCTTATTTCATGATGTGCCAATATGGAGTCATTTAAAAGCCTAAATGTGGACTACGGCTAAATACACCGTGATTCTGATTGTGGTTCAATGTCACCATCCTCCTCCTTTTCACGAAAAAAATGCATGTGGTTCTTTGTTCACCTCAGCTATTTTAGACGAAACGTAACAAGATCTATCACTCTCCCAGACGAAAACAAGACGGCGACGGCACATTGACATCTTCGTGAACAATGGAGGCAATCAAAATGAGTATTTTGGCTTGCTAAGCACCTATCCATGTATTTATGTACATGAGCGATCTACCTAAGAGATTAGATCTGATCCGTCAGACACGTCGGCCATCTGAAGAAAAACACTTTTCCTCATCCTCATTGTGGATGATGGGGTGGTGGTGGTGATGATGATTGCAAAAAATTAAAAGTGATGCACATTTCCCCCTCTCCGAATATTACGTCGACTTCAACTCCGCTAATCTTTAAATACCTGATTGTGGCCGTTATTAATGACGACTTTGATGTTTCAAGCACTCACATGAGGAGCGAGGCACTCCAATAAAACATTTTTATTCATGATCCCACATGGTCTTTCGCCCTAGGAGGTCCCGAGCCAAAGCCTTCTTGCTTGCTCACTGAGACGTGGAATATTATGCCCTTTAATCCTTCTCGCTCGCCTTTACGCATCCTTTCATCTCTAACCTTTTCCCCTCTTCTTCATCTACTACCAAAAACACTTTCATTTTCTTGTTTCCTAGGCGAGCCCAGAAGAGAACACAAATGGATGTGAAATTCTCATCATGTAATATTAATACAAGCCCTATTTCCTTGGAATTAAAAAATATCCGCTTGTTCACATTACTACAGCTCATTTTGATACGGTGCAGTCATGGCATCGTGCATGGTGATGATGTTCTCATAATTCGCTTTATCATTCCACATAATTACTAGTACATGGGAATCGGGCAGGATTGTGGACGGATGGTTTGAGGGATTTCTTTTCACTCCCAAAAACCCTCTCACTTTTCACAACGCTGAATTAAATACCTGCAGATAACAGGATGACGAGGATGAGAGTGAAATAAGTTCTGGAGTGAAGTTTTCAAGACGTAAAGGAGTGAGCCGGATCGCCCTACCCTTGCTGAACTCTGTGTCATTCCCTCGTCTACACCTCTTTAATATTAAAACGACTTTTGGGAAAACATCATGTCGAGTCATGTCAAAAAGTTTGGCTAGGTGAAGTCAAATCCACGATGAAATGAATGGCACCGTCATCATTTCAAGAAGAAGAAATGAAGCACCACGCCATTCTAGTTTGCAGCCTTGTTGAGTCTTTAATAGGAATTTATCATAAAACAGTTCTTGGACTGCTTCTCTGCAGGCACTTGCTTTCATTAGTTAGCACGGACCATTAAACTCTATTGCCATAGCGAATTTGCTGAGGAATATGGACGACATCATCATAACAACTTGTTTTATTGGAGGTCCTCAGGCCCCACCGTACTTTTTCGAACAATTGGGAGAGACCGAAAGGAGGAAGCGGCAGAAGAGTACAAGTTCATATGGAATCATTCACCAGTGCAGAGTGATAGACTGTTACAAAATTATATGAATGTTTTGGGGTTCAGGAATCATAGACATGTTGAACGCAGCTCATTATCTGGTTTCACAATTTTTTGCAGCGATGCCACAGATGATTATTTATTCATCTCAAATAATTAATCGAATTCCTTGGTGTTTCATTTCTATTAGAACTACGACACGCAAAGGTTTTTTCAGCCTCTGTTATTTTTCCTGCGAAGAACCTATACTCTAGAAATAGCTTTTTTTTTCTTGTAAATCGGTTCTTATTCTCCTATTTAATATTTTCGTCAAGCCTAACTTACTTAATTCTGCCGGTTTCATTTACCCATGGTTCAGAGACACGGTCTTATAATTCTGATACAGGGCATATGGTATTATCACAGCTCTTTAGAATCATTGACTCACATACTCAACTCGGAGAAACATCCTCAGTGATTTGCAAAGCGAGCTATAATAATAGTTTAGGTAATAATATGAAATGTTGGCCATATGTAGAAAGTTGTTTTCTGTCAACTCAAAAAACTAGCTTGAGATGAATCCCCAGCTCTGCTCTGCTGGTAGTTTTCATAGTGGTGACAAATGGATTTGCCGTGTCAGACTATCTTTTTTAATGCGTGGGAGTGCTACAGTTCAACGTTTCGATTAAAATAAAATTCCTAAGTGTGTTATCATTCTACCCTAATGCATGCATTGGCAAATCTCCCCATTTAAAAGTCTAACAACCTTGCTTACCTACCCTGATGGAATTAATGCATCCCGTTAGAGAAGATTTGAATTTTGACTAGACTCCGATTCTAATTAAGCTTGACTAGTACTCTCTCATCTAGATTTGGCATTGCATTAGTATAATAGTCCTAATCATCATAAGAGAAAATGGATTTTCTCTTCATTGACATTTTCGCCGTAATTATGATTTTTATCAGGAATCAGTCAGAATAATATCAGGTTTATTTGGCTGAGGCGATTGTCACGGCTAAAAAGGCATATGCATACTTTTTACGATGCTAATCAAAACGCTCGCTTTTCAAAGCAAAGACGAGACAACCAAAGTTAGAATGAGTTGGTTTATTACAAAAGTATTTTAGTGGAGAGACTCGCTGCTCAGTTCGAAATCTTTTTTATTTCCCTTCTTAAAAGCTCCGGAGTCGTGTCGTGTAACGCCAAAACTATAACTCTAATCCGGCTCTATTTTAATGCGCTCACCACATCCAAAAACTGCTCATTCGTTTCTTGACATTCCTCCACTTTTGAAATCTCTTTTTAATGCCAGGCCAAGACCACGACTATTTTTAACGTAGATGGAAAGATTTGATTGATTTTTATTGTATTGACCATTTCTAAAAGGTAAAGGTGTGCTTGTTTCACGAGCAATTTGGGAAGCCATTAAGTTGTTATTCTCCTTCAATAGGTGGATCGGGTTACAACCGGTTGGATGGAGAGATCGTTTCGAGTCCTTAAACACTTGCTCTACAAACAATTCCGAGGGAGTGAGTGAGTGACTCGCACCAAAAAAGAAATGAATCCTTTTGTAAGTGATACGAATGACTTTTTTTGAATGGGACACTTGGTCACATCTGCTGCTACCCACTTTCAGAAATGTGGCGGAGCTGGAGCATCAAATCGAATCACATTCTAGCTCCGCTTGAATACGGACGGGAAAGAGCGAAGAAGAGCTGAAGCTCCGAAATCGAGACTAGTGCATGGAGAACAAATGTCCTCTTTCATCATTATCAAATGATTATGCATCAAAGTGTAAGTAATTATTGGAACTCTCATCCATAAAAAAAGAGCCATGATTCACAGCCGCCTCCTCATTAGTGAATTTTCTGCTCAAAGCTCTGGCTCTTTTTTTTACAGTCGCAATTATAGAATGAAGCTGAATGGTACCCGCTGAATCCAAAGCGAGGCATAACTTCTAGTTATCCTACTTGACAGAATGAGAAGCGAGTTTATTAATCTTTCGCCTTTTGCTGTCCACCCGGTGCAAAGTATTCATTGTCAGTAAGTGAGTTCGTAGTTTGCAAAAAAATTACTACATGTTTTGGGCATGCGACAGGATGCGTAAAGTGAGGCTGGCTGAGTGGCATTGTTATCGCACACACATAATTTTTTTCTCTCCTCCATTCTCTTCTTTTGATTGACAGAAGTAAATTTACATATCTAAATACAGCTAGTCCCATTTATTTACATGAGCAGAGGTTGTAAATGTCTTTTCGTACGTCAGCCACTTCACCATCGCCATACAGAAAATGAGCGGACTAGATTCCTACGGAAAAATTGCAAACCATGTGTGGTGAAGGAAGGGGGCAAAAACGTGATTTAAATCGAGTTGATGGCAGTAAGACACTTGAAATTTGATTGTGATGAGCTGTGACTCTCTATTACGAATACATGCTAACTAGCATAAATTTTATTGCGTATCTCGTGAGTTACTCCTCCACCAGAAGTGAATTTTTAATTAGATTTGTTTCCACATCCATTTTTTTCCAGGAGGCTCTGTCCCGAGCTTGACATTTTATTTCAAGAGGGGAGTGATGTGGACTGGAAAATGAGCAGGAGAGGATGACGATGTAGTTGTTAAGGGGGAACCCAATCCCGCGATCACTAGACAAATGAAGTTACCAGCTCCAACAACATTTTTCCCAATTATCACGTTCCACACCAACGTCTCCATCAGCTCGTGCGCTACTCGAAGCCCATATATCGGTTTCGCATTTCAAAAGAGTGATATCACACAACTATGAATCTGACATTGTTCCCAGGGGCGAGTAGGCTACAGGAACGCTATAATTATCGGGTTTTTGCATGTGACGAGTGGCCCAAGAAGAATGTTGATGAATGAGGCAACCACAAAGGGAAACATGGCTTGCATGAGCTCATGAAAGAATATAAATGAAGTTCTGCCGCGTGAAACTGAAAGCAAGCCTCTCGCTAAAGAGACTTCTGTCCTGGGCAATTTGCATTTTGGAGACTGCTCACTGAACAAATTCTAAAGAGTTGCCGCAATGCTTGATATTATTACCTGGTGTACAGGTGAGCAGAGGAGATGAGAAGATCGAGTTAGAGTTTGCTACATTGGCTCATGATATGAATGAGCTGACAATAAGCAGCATTGAGACTTCTCCCAAATCATTCCTTTTAGAAGGGAATGCCAAAAAATCCAGCTCCTTTTATGGTCACAATATTTTTTTCCCATTTTGCTCAAGTCACATGCTCCCAGAAAAACTATGGGCAGCTCACGTACCAATTATGATTGTTTTTTCTTCGCTAAATAGCAAAAGTGAAGGCGAGCTATCAGACTTCTTAATATTCCATTCTCCCATCCATCCACATTCCTTGCGTTGTCACTGGTATTCACAATTGGATAATTACAGGTGGAAAAGGAATACACCAATGAATAGAAAACTACCGTTTCACCTCAGCCCAGTAAGTCCCACGTGCTTTATTTTTGGTGGGAGATTAGTTAGCAACACCCGCCAGCATATTTTTTTTCAAGAATCCTTTGGATTTTCTTCAATTTAGGAAGGGTTTTTTTTCTCCTATGCCCCGATCAACTGACTGAGTGAGTGGAGTGAATGGAGAGAACTTTACAACATTGCAACGTTATTTCAGCTGCCCCTCAATCCACCACATCTTTCGCTTTTGGCAGAAAATACGTTCTCTCGAACTCTTACTCGGACTGGGCTCCCCCTTCCACCTCCAATGAGAGGAGATATTAATCACCAACGTCAATCCATAATTCACCACTAATTAATTTAATCAGCGAATTTCTTCCATAGAGAAAAAAAATGTTGATCAGGTGGGCGGCAACCATGGCTATGAAGACAATAAATTTCGTCTCCACTACAATTTTTCTTCTGTTGTTTGCTTTACGGTCGCATTCCCTGTCTCCCAGAAAAAAATATACGTAGGCTCTTTTGTGCGCTATGCCTCCTGCTCCATCCTATTCTGAACTATTCCAAATCCCCCCAAAAAACTAAGTAAGTCTCTTCTCCTCTCCCTTCGTTTTGCTCTATGGATGCTTCTACTGCTTTATTTTGCAGTGTCTTGGTTTTCGTATCTCCGAAGCATTTGTTTACGCTCATGTCTTTTTTATACTGTCACTGTCGAGAATTTTTCTTCATTATCTTTTGAAACCTTAACTTCGCCTATCTTATTGTCTCTGCCTGGAGCCTTGAGCATTCTCCGCACGTAGTGCAATGCGTACTCCCATGTGCTCGCTCAAGAATCCAACAAAGTAGACGAGCCAACAAACACAACTCGAGCGTTTCGGGCAGTTTGTTCCTCTAAACTGGGTTGTTTTCTCCAGTACAGAAATAAAAATCAAAGTGGGGTGAATGGAAGGAATGATGAATGCTTCGAAGAGCATGGATGCATTGAAATAAGCCGTTTAAGTATAGATTGATTTTACATGATTTGGTGCCCCAATAAAAATTGAATTTTGAATGACACGTAGTGAAAATTAAATTCCTGTTTGGCTTGAGACGGAATTAAGAAATAAATTCAAAAAACGAAATATCCTGAAACTTCCCCGCGACTTACTGGTGCGGTTGGTAAGGGATTTTCTTCACAGTAGGAAGTCCCCTTCTCAAGAAGTAAACGACCATAAGCCTTTAAGATTATTAAGAAATAAGTAACATTTTTTGTGATACAGTCTTCAACAATTCTAAGATTTCGCTATCCATTCCAACTAAAAATTAGGATTCCTCCGATGTCTCCCCAGTCAGTGTTACAACCCACAGCTTTATCCTCCCAATTCCATGTTCCATCAGAAAAAAACGTATTCCTCAAAAAAATCTTTCATGTTTAATTCCATCTGTGGAAGAATGAAAATGAGGCGAGGTTGGCAAGTGCCAGTTTGCATTAATCGCTTAAGAAATGAGAAGGGAGATTTTCTTTCGTACGCCTCACAAAATAAATCTATTGGTCGCTTCTCTTCAGTGGGAAGTGAGGATCATGCAGGTGCGTAGATTCATACTTTAGTTAGTTACTTTTGGGAAGAAATTGTGACGGGGAAAACATACAAAAAGGATCTCTGCCCATCGCCATGCTTCATATTTTTTGCTGTTCACTTCTTCTCACGACAATTTACAGCCTACTGACGTCTCCAAATAAATACAAAGTTTTGATGCGTACCTACTCATATGCATAAGTAATTTCTTAGGGGGAATTTACATGTTTGCACCTCACCTCAGCAAAAAAACAGAATTAATACGGACAACGTTGGCGTTGGTGAGCTCTAGCACATCGTTAATATTGTGAATGTGCGTAAGTAGATTTTTTTGTTGCTGATTGTTTTTTCCTCAGTTGCCCTAAAAAGTTTTTGGTTTTGTTTGGGGCCTCCTTCATTCATAACTTTTCTGGAGGAAAAAATATATATGGGCTGAACTGAAGTGAGTACAGCGAGCACACACTTTATTCACATCACTTTGAATGTCACGTCAGGTGAGAAAAGGGAAGAAAATAAAATGAATGAATCTTCGTTTCTTTCGAGTCACTCTCTTATTCCAGGAATGAAAAGTTTAAGCCCATTCCGAATTCAAACGCAGGTGCAAAACATGTCAAACCTAAGGAGTATATTAGGCTTGTCTTCCGCACAAATGAGAAAAGTGGAGAAAAGAAACAAGTTTGGTGGTGCAGGAGGCAAGCAAACAAAAAAAAAAGAATATGATATTGGGTACATGAGGATGGAGAAGGGGGAAATGTTAGTGAAGAATTGCACTACAGAGTAAATACTTCAGGTAGTTAGTTTTGCGAGCTACATAGTAACCTCATCTCTTTTATTTCATCCTTTCCCCAGGTAAAGTTTTCCTTTCAGAAGGAACCCAAAAAGAAGCTGAGCAGGGAATGCGCTATTATGAAGTTATGAAATGAAAGCGAAAGAATAAATGAGTCTAAGCTATGCAAGCGTTTTCTCTCATGCCCTTCCTCAGGAGAAGGATGCAAGCCCGTGAAATAATTTCATTTTCGGGGAGGATAAATGAATGTCAGCTCTCACACTCGAAGGTATAGCAGGTTGGGGCATAGTGAGCCGGAGCCCAAGTTCGTAGTGAACGACATCATTCATCCTGAAGTGTCTCTGGATGTGTAGCTGGTGTCTCCGAGGTTGTTATTGCCGTCGTTTTGTCACGCATTCGCGAGCGAAGGTACCACTACTCCATCAACATTTTAAATATGCACGCCTAATCTCACACAAATTATATTTTTACGGGCAATAAAATCCGCCGAGTGACAAAATAGATTAGCGGAGGTACTTAATCTCGCAGATTAAAGTGCTTTCTGAGAGATGCTGTCCAAGCTTGAAATTTAGCTTTGTTACCTACTTGTGTTAGTTCACCTTAACTATCTTCTTCATTTATGACGTGATGGATGGATGAATAGTACATTAGCTTAATCAGGCGTAAATAATTTTGGAGAAAAAAATTTTGGCAAAAAACTTTTAAGCACTTACATTGTTTCCTTTGATTGTTGTGGGGGTGATGAGACGTCGAAGGATATAACCCTGAATGCGTGAGTTTATTTTCCGGCGGATTTATTGTTTTCCCTCTCCCTCGGTGTGTTTTTTATTGAATGCAGTTAATTAGAGAGACCACATGCATAGAGCTCTTGAAATGTTGGGAACAATAAAAAATATACCTAAAAATTACAGTCACTCGTTATCAGAATCATGAGGAAAGACATAGAAATGTAAAGGTACTTAAACACTTTGTATCCACTGAAAGGTTTTTCCTTGAGAAGTTTTATCTGTAAAATGTGTTGCATAATAATCACTGTCACTTCACGAAGGAAAAGGGTGGTTCATGTTTGCATGAAACGTCGTCAGTAAAGAAAAAAGTACGTTGGAAAAATATGCACTAGTTGCACTTAGGACTGTAAGGCGAAGAGATGTCTGGGAGCGCTGAAAAGGGAATTTTCACTGGTATTTATTCACAAACCCTATTGTCGTCCCTTTCGAGCAGAGGGTGATGCAATGAATTTGAGTCAAAGTTTGAAGAATGAATGATTTGCACTTTGGCCTTATCTCATCTGATTATCTCTCCGCGACCAAAACAGATGTGGAGCGGAGGAGAAAAATCGAGTTTGTCTGTGATGTCTATTCGAGTGAGTGCCGTTGCACGGGGAATCCGTAAAAACTCTGATCAAAGTACAATATTGTGGCAGCGGTGGATTAAATTGGTTTGGGTTTGAGTGACCAAGCCAGCTGATGAGTCGTCTCGCCCGTGGAAGGAATGGAATGATGATGTCGGACGGAAGCTACTTGCTTTCAACAAGAACCGCCACTGTATAAGAAACCCGAGCAACCGTGATGATTAGAGCAGGTTCTGTCACCAGATGAAATGGAGTGGAGGATCTTACGATTAAATATTTATCGAATTCAGTGGTTTTTATGGAGTACAAAGTGAAACGGGAGTCCTAATCAAATTGTTCGGCCAAATTGGGGCAACCATAAACTGTGTCCGTCGATCGAGAAGAGTTTGTCAACTTCAGGAGAATCACTTTAATTTTGAAGAAATCGAGTCTCTCAAACTTTTAGCGTTTCTAACCAAATCACTGAATCAGGTGAATTTTTATTTGGAAGAATCGAATTTTGAAATTTTGTCAAAAAATAAGATTGGAGTGAACTGGACAGTGGCGGACTTCTATACTTGTGTCTCTCTGATCTGCATAGCCATTACGATTGTTTTTTTTGCAAAGCCGGTATTCTTTAGTTGGACACTGAGAAAAACACACTGATTAGCTTGTCGTGCTCGTCGCCCAAGAAAATAGAGAGGGTCCGAAAAGGCCAAAAGGTATTTACTTAAGGAGAAAAAAGGAATGAGTGAGTGAGTGAGCGGTGTTGGTGGTGGTGGAGAATGGAAATGTGGTCTTCGTATTACAATACACCATTCATATATGTTTAGCACGGACCTGCATTCGAAAATGTGCAAGATTGATAAGAAAATGCTCTTGGACGAGATTTGTTGCTGTAGCAGTTTGCATTATATTGTTGATGATTGTGATGGTGATGCATATTACCAAGTTTGTATGGGTGGCCATTAAGGCGAAAAAAATGAATGTCGTGTCGTGTAGAGCCATAGCTCTGATGTGAGGCGAAATGGAATGGACTTACGATTAGTTAGCAGAAAGAGAGATGGACATTGTGTTCACAATGAGGTTTTGCATGAAGTAAATAAGTATGATCCATCCAAACTTGTTGTATGATGCGCCTCAGATTAGCTGGGATGGGATGATAACGACAACAATGCCTGCGTAACATGAAGAGAATTTCCATAGTGAAGGAACTATGCATTGTAAAGGATGCTGTGAAGAAACCTCGCGTAACTTTGTAAGGCCTTGTGAACGGTGCATCCGTAATTGTAACATCCTGAGGGAAACTCACAGTCAGTGCACATGTGTGACGACGACTATTTTAACCTTTTTTGTGGCCCGAAGTGGAAGTACTAATCATTGTTCGGCGGCAGCCGTGTCACAGGGATGGATGGAGAGAATGAGCTCGTTATTGACTGACACAGACCTGTCACTTTGAGGAAAAATAATTTGCAAGTGTGTGCAAACGAAATTTATTATTTCAGGTCATTATTATTAGTATTTCCCTTATGTCATAGAGAGATCTTACGTTACAGACCTACACGCAAAGGAAAATGAGAGTTTTTTTATGGGACGGAGTAAAGGATGACAGTTTTGCTCGCTTATTTGGTGACTTCATTAGACCAAACGATAGTCGTAAAGCATGAGCTCCGGCCGAAGAAACAATAAATTCTGTTTCAGAGGTGGGGGATTGGAGTACTCACTAGAACGATTGATTTCAATAAGAAAACGACTGCTTCAACAATGTTGAATTGTAGAGATTGGTAGGAACTTGTGACATGTGAGCATCTATTGTTGGGAAAGAAATGTTGAAAAAAGTTTTGGTGGAGTGAGTTGTGCTCCCCACAGCTTGAGGCTTAGAGGCCGGGAAGACTTATGGAGTTCCTGTCTTGTCCTCTTCGTGGGCATATATTTTTTGTGGGAGTAATTTCGCCAAAGTTGGCCAGTCCCTGACGCCCCAGTTGGCAGTAATGCATGGCCCCGATCTTTCCAACCTGAATGGATGTTTCTGATGGAGGACACACTACCTCTAATCTACACACATTTTTTTATCGTTTCTGCAGTTGCAATGAAATTCATAAAAGTGCATTACTGAGATTGAGATTTCATTGTTTACACAGGTACAATGGCCCTCTGAGTCTGAGTGAGTGACTGGTGCAGATTTCATTTTTTTGGGGGAAACACATCAAAGCAATATGGGCATGTTTTATTGGGACTCACGCTGGCCGGCACTCATCTCATGGATTCATTCAGAAAAAAATGTTGAAGGAAACCACGAGGAATTTATTCCATTTCATGGAATTGGGGAACGCTCCAATGATGTTTTTGTTTTAGAGGGGAGAACTCTCCTCAAGAATGCATGAGGTCATCATCATCCTCCATCGGGAGAAAAAAAATGTGCAAGAGTGCTCTCAGCGAAGATTTATCGCGACCTCGAATGCTCTTTCTGAGGCAGTGTATGCCAATTTGACTTACGATTATTGTATAAAATGATGATGATGATGATAATGCATCATAATATCGCGGAAAGAAGAGATTTTAGGCCATGGATTTTCCCCCAGCCAGCCGTTCTCTTTCCAAGATATTGGGATTTATGGGAGTCGAAACACTGCGAGAAATTAGCGGTGCATGCATCCCCATAAAAGCATTAGACAGATAGAGGGGCCCGCATTATGTCAGGGAAAATAATAATGCTCGTATAATTATTCCTGCGAGTGAGTGCGAGCCGATGATAAATTTGGGTCGTAATTGTGGCTACATCGGCAAAACGGCTTCCCTATATACTTACTCACTTATTTCCATGACATCGTAGTGGGACATCACAGTATTTAGGTTCATGTGGAAATGGGAATATGATTACTGGGAGATAGTCCTTCCATTTCGTCTTATCGCCCCCTGCTCCATAATTAATACCTACAGGTCCGGAGGAATGTGATGATGAGGGAAAATGCGGAGGATTATCATGCATAGACAATTTTTGTGAGTGGGTAAATCAGCAAAAAAAGACTGAAGTTTGCTACCTACTTATTTGCCTCACTGATGGTGAGTGGAAGACGAACTATTTTTTTCTTGGAGCATCATCATAAAATATGGGCAAGACATTACATATTTCTGAACGCGCTTCTATTCCCCAAAAGTCATTTTATTACCTGAGCGTGGCGAAATTTCCAGGGAAATTGCACAGATTCAGTCCATACCGGCGCGTTAATAACTCTCCCAACTTACAAAAGGTAAGAGGTTTGGTGGAATGGTCAAAGAAGGACTTGAGAATGTCGGAGATTTACGAGCAAATGTGAAAAGAATCTTCTTCTTATTTTGAAGTTCAATTAAAACTGAATCGGATTCGTCGGAGAGACACAGACACTCTTCAAATATAGAAAGAAGTCAATCTGTTATGGACAGGCATGATCAAAACAAGACAAGACATGTAGAAAAAAATAGTCAACCTGTTTCTTCTTATTCTTGGTCCTCTCTACTATTTTCAAGCCCACACAACACCATAATCTGAATCATCTTTATTTTCTTCTAAATACGAACGTATCCCATTCCACTCTCAGAAAGAGAGAGAGAGAGGCCTTGTTTCATGAGAAAAAACAATCGTTTTTTCAAAGAATTTGCATAGGCTTTGATAAAAAAAATGCTCGGAGAGGTCGAATTTGTTGGTATGAGGAGAGGCAGGACCTCAACCTAATATGAGGTGTAATAATACATATATTACGCATCAAAATTTATGCTGTGTTTGCTGAGCAGGCTTATTATTGCTCCTCATTCCGACCGTGAGCGGGGATTTTGCAGTTGGCAACTTAAATCTTATGTCAAATCACTCATTTTCCAACACCTACTTTCGCACAAAAAAAATCTTTTTGCGGGGAGGACATGAGCTTGGACTTTTAATAGAATAAGAATGAGGTAGAGAAGAATATGAAAAAAGTCTTTCTTCTTCATCATCAACAGCAACACCATCGTTAATCTTTTCATCGGATCCGGACTTCGCGAACGGTTTCTCATTCATCTCATTGGCAAACTTCTCAGAAGAGAATGGAATGGTTGAAAGGAGCGAGTGATGAATGCAAAAAAATTGGAAAGAGTTGAGCCGAGCAGTTCAATTCAGCTCACTTAGTTTTTTGAGAGGAGAGGAAAAAAAAGTTGATTTGATGTGGGATGATGATGATGCATCGATTTAACCCGACTTTGACTTGTTTACACCTCATCTATGCAAATCCTTTAAAATGGATCTCCTCCAATTTGCATCTCAAAGATCAATCATAAATTTGCTAAACACAAAAGAGAGAATTCCTCCTCGGGTCAAAATCAACCCATAGCACCGAGCTACAACCTCGGGCGAATGAATGATCGCTATGCAGTTTGCTATAATGCATATAATTAACTAGCTCATCGATTTTTGCACTCTCTGAGTACTCTGAGATCTGGCGGGTAACAGATTGGTATGAACTTAAATCACAAGAAAAAAGAATCAGAGACCTTCACCCGTGACTTATAGTGGAGGGAGGGTAGCAAACAAGCTCGTAAAATTCCTTCCCTCTGTAATTTGAAATGCGGCCGACTCGGCGACGGAATTCATCTGATTCCGATCCTGACAGGACGACGACAAGACTAGTACACTATGGTGGCAATGAAAGAATACAAGCGTCTCATTGAGGCGGATGATGTTGCCACTCGGATATTTGCAAAAAAATGTATATGCGAAATCCTCCATTTCAAGTGAAGAGTGTAATGATGGTCCCGATCCCGATCACGGATCAGTTTGTATCGTGAGCGTACTTACTTCATTGAAGTGCTGTGGGATCAGGATCCAGTCACACAAGTGGGCACACTTTCATCTTCGTCTTCCAGTCCGGAGTGAAGCCCGAGTGATTGGGATGATACAGGATGAGTGAGTGAGAGAGGGATTTTGATTCGGTAGGGTGATCTTGATCATGATCACGAATGCTTTGAGCCATATTATGCCTATTTGTTTGTTACCTCCACTTCACTCACACTCACGCTCATTATAAGCTTGTTTGCTCTCATCTTTGTCTTCCTCAATTGCATCCCTCACTCACTCACACGCTCACTCTCTCCGATCTTGATTCCCTTAAGAATGCGAATCGTGAATCCGACGACGACTCTGATGCATTACAAAAAAGGAGGATGTACACCAAAAAGCTCCGGCTTTTCCTCTCTATATGCGCACAATAAGTAATAATGAGGAGAGGACAACGGCGTTGATGACAACGGGAACGCTCTATAAAAAATGAGATTTGTGGAATGAAACGAAGACCCATTCCCCGATCTCTTCTAAAGCTACGCATCGTTCATGGGAGTAAGTAGATAAATACATGACTACCTCTTCTCGCTCCAGAAATGAGAGATCCCCCTAATACACTGTTTCAACGAGTGTTTGAAGAAGGGGAAAAATTCCATTGAAGTTGGGGAAAACCAAGCGTGTGCAAAAAAATATATGCATGCTTCATGTCTCACATTGTAGACCTTTCTCTGCGATGATGGGGCTAATGGTGATGCGGTGCGATGTGACGATCTTCGAGCATCATTACCACCCTGAATGAACGAAATGAATTTGGTTAAATGATACCTTTAATTTTTCGAAAAGAACCAAAGTAATGAAGTCCTTGTTTGTCGATAAGTGTACTGCAGCAGATGAAAGGTTCAATAATACCATTAGCACTCACAAGTACAAGAGTACTCTCCGCTTTGGCTGAGGATGAGAGAGAGTCAAAAAAGAAAGGCGAGGGGAAAGAGGCCGTACTGTTTTTTGCAGAAAAAAAATCATCCTAAAAGTGTGCATCTTTTCGCATTAAAAATTCACACAAAGCCCATTTTCCACTTGAAGTGCTTATAAATTTTCCGAACTCGCAAAAAAAGGTCCAGGCTCGACTCACTGCTCACTACTTAGGGAGGCAGTAGTTTTTTGCAGCAACTTCGTGTACCTACTCACCGAGCCAAGAATTATGGCCTGAAAATACGCGAATGAGAGACAAAAGTGTTGTTTGATGTCATATGCCCTTTTTTGAGTGGAAATGTAACCCGAGCTCTCTCGCTCACTCCTCCAGAAATACACTTCACTTATTTCTCCTGTTTCTCTCTCCTTTTCGCTGTGCGCCCATTCTGAATGCGGAGCGAAGTGCATATAATCCTTTTGTACGTAGAAGGCTCGAATCATGTACCTCTGATGAAGATATCCGTTTTGCCAAAAATAATAAGGGGTAGATAGATACATTTTTTCAGAATTGAGGTATATATGTGCACACGCTTATTATGATTATTATTATTATTAGCGTAGTTAAATGCACAAAGGTTAGAGACTGCAATGTCATCTGCCAAATTAAATAACAATAAAGCTATAAAACATACACAATTCATAATTTATTGGCGATGGAATGGCGAGACAAGAGCAGACAAATTTTGTTGGAGTTATATGGCAAAACATCGAGTAAGTAATTCGCGTCATGTGCACACATCGACAGTGGAGCCATTAAGGAGCATATGGGATAGATTTCTCCCTCCATCTCCTTCTACTGCCCACACTTGTCAAACAACGCTGAGGAAAATATAATTACTATAATAATAATAATTTTTTACCAGGTATTTAAAAAACCCTTGAGAATGAATTGCCCCTCTCCAATCTCTAGATTCTCTAGAGCGGTGCATGGTCAAACTCGAAGAAGAAAAATGAGGCGAACTAATATGTTCTCCCAAGAAAATATCGGCATCATCATCATCATCACCATCATCCCTGTTATTTTAGCTGCATCCCTGTAATCATGCTTTATGGAAAGATAAATAAGCAAAAAATTGCATGTCCTCATATAAATACGTACTGGGGTAAAAAGTGCAATGTGTGCATTCAACTGAAAAGCTCCATGTAGTTGTGTTGTGGTGGTGGTGTTGGTGGTGGCTGCGATGATGTATCGCCCTGCCCTGATTCCCTTTTCGTGCTGTTGCTGTTGTATGATTTTCTCCTTAGAAATTGACAAATTGCCGGTGTAGTGTACGTACGCGGAAAAAAACTACGATGGTAATGAAAATGAAGTAGAAGGATGAGCAAACAAAATTGGAGGAAAATATTGACTGGGTTGGAGGGTGGGTGGGTGAGGAAGGTTGACTCACTATTTTGATTGGGAATAGGCGTGCGGTAACAGCCTTGATTCTCGTCATGCGAGACAATGAAAAAAAACCCTCATGGGGCTCATTAGAGTCGCTCGGAAAGAAAAATATATATAAATGCGTATTTAAAACTCCTCAGCAATTATCAACTGCTCGGGAGATGCGTTTGAGTGCGATGTCGTTTACTCTCTTGGATGGAGAGAACCAAACCAATTGTAATTGTTCTTCACGGAGAGTAAAGTGTGATGCACTATGACTTAATGCCTGATTGGGTCCGCAGGGGGTATTTTATTTGCTCGCTCTGTGAGGAGATCGTAGGAGAATGTCAAATGTAGAGCTGGACTCAAATCAACTAGACAGGGTTTTTACTGATTGGTGGTGTTGGTGGAGTTGAAACAAGAGTGATAGAGTAAGAATACTTAAGTTGTTCTGTACTGACTCTTAGGTCATCCACTCACCCACCCACGGGGAAATGTTGACACATGTGGAGTGCTCGCATTCGACGAATTCATTTTAATGTGGACAAAGTTACAAGCTGACAGATTTGATGCAAAATCCGGGAGCAAGAGCGTGAGCCAAGTTTTTGTGTTCGAAGTCAATTTTTTAATGACCGGACTGGATCCGTAAATTAGGGCAGATTGGGGGCATCACATTAGATTTTTTGGAGGTACTTCGATTGATTGATTCGGCATAGAATAGTCTATACTATATTAGAAGTCAAAATATTGATTCCTGAAGTTTACCCAAGTTTAATTTTTGCAAAATAAGTACACTCGAGTTCTCACATTAATATTTGAATTGTGTTGCCACGAATCTAGCACATTCCAGATTGGAGTGGGGTGAGTACGAAATTTGCAATGCGGAAAAGAGTTCACATCTGTGTGTGGGAATGGGCAGCGTGCGGCACCACCACCACCATCATCACCGACTTCTCGCTTCCTTGCCCTGGAGCAATCACTCACTCACTCACTCACTGCAGAATAATCATCGCCACAACCGCCACCGCACCGTCACGAGCGAGCAAACTTTTCGCCAGCGAGAGGGTTTCATGGAGCAAAAAGGAATCAATAATAGTTTGCGCATAATTACCCACTTCTACTCTGGGACTTCATCCATCCATCCATCCATCCATATCGAAATTCAAGCATGGAGGAATTCTTGATGGGATTTAATTGCAGTGTGATCCACCGTCCCAGATTATATATATTTTTTTCGAGAAATTAAACCCAAAAAAACTCCAAGCTGAAAGGGAATAAGCCACCTCCTAACAACTCAACTCAACGGATTTATATTTTTTGGGCATGATACCTGTCAAAAAGTTGTAGGTTTCTGCTTCGACTAGGAAATGTTTTTCATTCCACTTGCTTGCCTACCATAAATTTTCACTTTGCCTTCTTCGTTGAGAATTCGTCATGCACGAAATTACCCAAAAATGTGAGCAAGTCGAGTGGAGTGAGGACAAGGGGAAGAAGAGGAATGCATTTTCCCCATATTTTTTTCTGATTATTTGGTCGTTTACGTTTGATACGAGAGGAAAATTTTTCCACGGAGGCGGATAATTTATCTGAAACAAAATCGTGTCTGCAGATTTCTTTACACGGTGAGTTACTGCCTGTGGAAGAATCACATCACATCGTCGCATCGCATCGAAACATCATCATCAACATCATAATTCCTTGGTCTAAATGAGAAGCGTTAGCATGGCTACGGTAGAGCGAAACCATGGCAAAAAATAATAAAACATACATTCCTCACAAAAGCATGTACTCATATTCGCAAAACAATTCCTGATTGATGATGAAAACTCAATCAGATCCTGAAAGGGGAAAAATAGTAATAAATAATGGTTTGCGAAAACATACATATTTCTACACATCACTATATATAGCTCGGCTCCTGAGAGACTCGACTCGACCCGAGATACGATGATCGTAAGTAAAGGAGTATGTTGGCGTCTTTTTCGGCCTTTCTGTAGGCACTCGTGGTGGTGGTGAAGTACACTAATACCTTAAATTAAGGCTATTTCTTTTCGAAACATGCTTCAAGAGAGATATTTGTGGCACAATCTCTTCATAAAAACCTGAGCTAGTATCATAATCATCATCCACCAAAGGTTTTTTTACGTGAGGGGATGATCCAGTGGGTGGAAGCAGTTCCATAACCTCGCAATTACCACAAGGTAGTTGTTAAATAAGAAGTTGGTCGTCCAGGTGGTGGTGGTAGTGGTGATGGTAAGCGAGCATCCCCTCTTTCCATGTGCAGAGTGCAGCAGAATGTGGCATTCCAAACGACTTTCGATTATGAGCAGCAGCAGATGCGATGACGTGATGAATATTGATTTTTATTGCTTCTTCAACTCACCTCCGCCATAAATAATAAGTAGGGTTTTGTGATCGAGCATCATCGTCATCATCACCATCACTCACTCCAATGAAATGGCGTGTGGGGCAATACTAAACGATTGGTTTTTATCATCATCGAAATAATAAACTCACCCTGGTCCCCATTGGATGGCGAATTTCTCTTGAGAAGCGTGATAATGAGAGTATCACCACTAAGTACTTCCAAAAAAATCCCCCACTTGATTTGGAGGGGAGGCTAATAAAAATAGGAGTAGAAATTTTGGTGGTGATGTACTTACCCCGTGATATATTTCCTTGTAATGGGGGAAAATTATGCATAAATTAGAGTGCTCACCAGACACCACTGTTGTTGATCGAGTGTCTCAGTCAGTCAAATGGTGCGCCATATTTGCTGTAATACAATTCTAACAGCGTCTCTCAATCCCCTGTTCTACACCCTCACACTCTCATTTAATGTCTAAATACGGTAGTTACACTCGATGATGACTCTATTCTTTTCTAATGGGAGAATTTAGGCAGTGGAGGTAATGCATCGAAGTTAAACGATAATTTTTTAAGATAATGAATTATCTCCCAAGCTAAAGTTCTAGCTTCACCTCTGGTGTTTGACCTTTTCAAAAAGAGGAGAAAGAGAGAAATTGGTTGATTTTTTGTCATTAAAGCAGGGTAAAAGTACTCATTTGCTAGAATTGCACTGAATAAGCCAAAGGAATCAATGAAAGTCGTAACAAAACCAAAGCGAAGCAATCATCATTTTTCTTCGTTTGGCTAAGGATGATGACGATGATGAGAATGATAACGCGGCCGCTTTAAACTCTCCAATTAAACATAAGTTTAAATCATTACGTTCACAAATGAGCTAGAATGTCCTTTCCACCCATGCAAAAATCCGCAGCTGTACAGAGAGAGCTAGACTTCACAAATATCCAAATCCAAATGAAATCAGAGAAATGGAGCTAGCGAGCAAAACAAGTGACTCCAACTCACTCAGTTCACTTCAGGTAGATGAGAATTTGAAAGGATGGAGTTGAGTGAAAAAAAAGAAATCATAATAATAATACAACATTGTGAAAAGCCCACGCACCCTTTTTTCTCGTCCCAAGTAACAAGTCAAGTCTCGTCTCGTCAAGTCAGATGTGTTTTGCTAAAAAAGAATGAAAAGATCACGTACAGTTCGTCCGTCAAATCAATAACAACCTAAATGACCTGACAAAAATTCTTCAGAAATCACCACATCTCTCCCTCTTTTTTTGCTTTTGGTCGCAGCAGGAGGCTGCGAATGTCCATTTTACCGCCAAATAAGGGTCTAATGTCTTTGAATTATGTCAGACTTCTGCACGGCAACCCTGCTTGCCATCGCCATGCATACATACAATATAAATACATTAGTAATATAAATATATTTCCCTAACTTGTTGTAGTTGATGAGGGGCGCTGATTGGAGATGATAATTATACAATTACAATATCATGTTTTCCCCCCAAGAGAACTCAGAGGCTCAGAAAGGGTCACCTTTTATATGCGTCTTGAGTACCCACAAAATCATTTTGCCAAATCGGAGAAATTGATTTTCGCATTGGAGTATTTAAGTGGGCCATTTTGAAAAAAATGAGATTATTTTCGTTTGTGAAAATCACCAGAGAATATTTTTTTCCTCGTCAGAGCATGAGTAGAGCACAATTCAATCTTTTGGCGATCACACGACCAAGCCATCACATTCAAGACCGATATGGCAAGCCCTCCGCATTTACCGCCGTTATGGCATCGCGCATTCTTCCAAAAGGGTAGGACAAGTTTGTAGTTGTAAGCGTAATTCGTAACTCTCGTTGTAAGATTCCCTTCGCGATAAATAAGTATTTATTCATCAATTTTTTTCAAAAAGAACAACTAAATGGTGTGTACTTACTCTACTCGTCCTTTTAAATTGTTTTGAATAGGACATTTTGCAGTGCTTTCATTTCAAGTGTGTCTTTTGTCGTTCCTTGTCTTCGGCCCTTCTTTTGCGCAACGCTGCAGAAAACAAGTGAACTTTTTTTCCTTGATATGGACATACTCTACTTACTCGTGCTTTTTTCGCCTGGCGACATTACTCTCCCATTCTTCATTTTTTACAACAAAAGATCGCTTTCAAAGTTGCTTATAGTAATCCTCCTCCTTTCAGGAGGAGGATTCGTTCATCCATCCATCCATGCTGAGCGGTGCGCCTTTTTGCTGCGCTCTATGACGCAATAAAAGATACTTAAGTAAGTGGATAGATACGCTTTATGTGCTTTATGATTCAGGGGTCCTAAGCTTGTTTATTAGGACATCAGGATGAGAGAGAGAGAGGCTTATAATTGTCGTTTTTTGGTAAGGAATGAGTGCACCCCGAATTCGAGGGAAGAACAGTCAAGCAGTCTCGTCTCAACCAGTCTCTTCACCGGGAATTCTACCCACCACCTCCATCAGATCTTACAACGTCGTAATTAGCCATCCTCTCAATTTCATATCGACTCTTTACCTCATCCACGGGTATTTAAAACTCTCATTAGATATGTTTGGAAATGGCATGAAGTAAGTAATGAAGGAAAAAAGTCTGTTGGTGCTTTGGCTGGCAGGGGAGACATATTTGGCTAAAATATGCAGAGGATTTGCTACCAAAAGGAGTGCAAAACCTTAGCAAATGAGAGAATAGAGCAGCAACAACTTGCTACAATATATATCCTTTTGGAGATAACTAGCTATAAGCCAAGTCAAAGCAGTACCGGACCCAGCTTTTATTGTGTGAGTCATTGATGGTGTAATGTATTGTCGCTCTTGAGCGGAGTGTAAGTGCAGATTTATCTACCTACTGACTAATGACGGTAGGTAAGTAAGTATGTAAGCCTAATGGTGAATTCACGCAATGATATTGGAGGGCACAGGGTTCAAATCCTCTGCCAATTTCGGGAAAATCCTTCTTACTTACAAGACTTTGTGGCGTGTTGGCACTCCCTCCCTCCCCACAGCAAATTATGAGGATTGCTTGCGTCAGATGAATCTCTTGTATAAATCAATTACGAACTATACACCCGTTCCTTCCCTTCATCTGCAGAATGAGAAATAATTCCCCAAGGAATGGAGGAATTAGGTAGTTGGTGCCTAATTTCGAGTTGGGTTAAGATTCGCGGATTTAAATTTCAAGAAAAACAAAAAAGTTCCATATGCTTCCCATCTATGTATGTAATTCACTCCAGCTACAGATGTTGAGTTCAGTTGGTCCTTATGGCTATAAGCACTAGGGAGAGTGGATCTATAGGTATCAGAGGCATTTTTCATGTCGCCATCGCCATCAAAAAATAATGCGTATTTTATGCAGAGGAATCCTCCTTTCATCATTTTCACGAGACTGATTTTTCCTCATTTCAAAGGAACGACGACGACGAGGAGGAAAGGGAACAAAGGGAGTTGGGGGGAGAGAATGGTGTTTAATGAATTCTTTTTTCACTCATCTCTTTTCCTTCTCCTCTTTCTTTTTTTCCCCGCTTCCCACATTTATTCTTTTTCTCCCACTTTAAAGTCTTCCTCTCCTTGTCTTGAAACATTACTTCCCGGAGAAAATTGCTGCCTGACCGGCACGCCTTCAGAAAATGCTATTGTGTACTGGATTTTTTCCCTCTGCTGCTTGCCTTCTCCTCCGATTTTTTTATTACTGAAGGGAAAGAAATCTGAAGGAAATTATGTCTTACTTGCTTGGAAAGACGCAAATACCACAATTTTATGTTGCACTCCGTCCTAATTTTAAACCCTCATAATCTTTTTCTCCGTTTCGGTTCAAAAAAGTGGGCTTCGTTCGCTCGGTCTGCGTAGCAAAGGGCGCAGAAGAGACGACATCATCATCAGCAACCACTGCGATCACCACGAACCATCATCACCACCACTGCTGCCGCCATAGAACCGCGACCACTCGACTCGACTCCTCCGGTGGAGAAAAAAAATCCTTGTGCCAGCTGCAGTTGGCAAAAGTTGAAATTTTGAGGTTGGAGACCATTTACAGGATGGATATTTCAACACGCTTATTCCTCATACTTTTACGCACATTCAAAAAAAACTTCTTGTAGCCTTCTCTCTTGTCATCCATAAAGGAGGCATCCATCTCCCGCAAAAATACGCTTCGGCTTCCACTCTCTCCCTCCTCCCGGAGAAAGTTACGCCGTCTGGGCTTCCTTGCATGTAAGTATTTATGAGCGCTGTAGTTGAACTCGAGAAAATCATATATTACTTTAGTCCTTGGAGAATCCCATAATGATCAGGAGGTTCCTCGTGATTTTAGATCATCATGTGAATTAACCGCAAACGTTATGCAAGCATAAGTTCTCGCAATCACTTGGGTTATGTGATCTTTTTAATTTTCTTTCCAAACTCCCATCAAATTCATCAACTTAGATCGTCTTTTATTGGTCGCTTCGAAAATTAGTCTCGGAAGTTGGTTGATTTGTCATATAGATATTAAGATACTTCTCGAAATTTTAATGGTGTGCATTCTGATATGTATCCAAGCACAATTAAAAAAGTCACACTTTAACTTATTAACTAAAGCAAAATTAAAATAGATTTTCAGAAACAGTCCTTTCTTACAAATAAGAGGAGTAAATGAGTCGCTTACGTAAGCTTTGTATCAAGTCTTGTGTACTTTCCCGAAAATTTTACGCAAGCACCAACACAAAAAGTTATCTCACATCAAGGTCAATCACGTACACGCTATATATGTGCCCATTGTTTGCTTACCCGGACAATCTCGAGTAAATTATCCAATTAACATTTTCATGTAAGAGCATTGCAGTGTGATATGAACACATTCGTGGAAGTAATGGGAGCGTCTAGGGAAATTTCTGGTGAAGTTCCTTTAAAAATGTATGTAAGCTACATGCAATCTAGTGTTCCTGTGATGAGACTCTGACACAATCTCAAACTTGCCAAGGATGTTCCCCTTCTTGTAATAATCATAATGAAAGCGGGGACAATAAATATATTTTTCACTATTGTGCGAAAATTCCAGAAGCGTGGAAGGAACCAGCCCGTTAAAGTCGTATTTATTCTAGGAAATTTGCATAAAGAATGAGCATCTTGGAAGGCAGTAAACTGCGATTCTGGAGTATCCCATTCATTTGCGGTATCTGGATTTATCCACGGTTCACTTTTCTTTCAGATTCCGTGAAGGTTCTGAAAAAAAAATCCTTGAGAAGTACTCCTGTTTCTATCAGCGTCCCTTCTCATCTCATTTTCAGTCTGGTTGCCTTCAAAAGAACGAACGAATGAATGATGTAATTGTTTGCTTGTATCGCAATATGGATGCAATTCATGAGCACATTTCCTCCATCCTTTTATTCCCCATTTCGGCATTCTTCCCTTTCTCCGGTTGCATAATGAAGAGCGCATTGTTGGTCCGAATGAAAGGAATTTCTATGAAATTTATGGCGTAGCATTTTTTACATTGCATGCAAAACCTCAGCAGCCGCCACCACCGCTGGTTCTGGTTCGTATCGCTGCCTCACGGAGAAAAAAAAAAATTGGGAAAGTGGGGAAACTAAATAAAAAACGACCGGTATTTTTTTTCATCCCGCTTCCATTATTGTACTATCTATGCATGGTCGTAAAAAGTGAATGAACTCGTAAGCTAGTTGTGGTGCCCTGGTGTTACGTGCCTTTCTCCACCGGGTGGACGATTGCTCCAATATAAATTTGAATGACTTGGAGATGGAGATGCATAGCGGTTTAATGTAAATGCACTTTTTCCTGACTTCGCTTCACGAGTAAATGAAGAGTGAAAGTGGGGGAAAATGGATAGGATTGGATTGGACTGTTTGTTGTGGAGAGGTCCCCGAGCTGCGAAAAAAAACTTTTGAACACTAGTAACTTTTTCTGCCTTTTGCAGTTGTGATGTAACGCGGGTTATATTTATTTTTTTGGCAAATTATGAAGTTAAAATGAGCTTGTACGTTGGGATGGGAATTCAAACAAATATTTAAAAAGTGCATTGCCCCCTTGTAAAATTGAGCTAGAAAAACAAATATGAATGAATGTGTGTTGTGGAATATGTAATGCTCAAAAATGCTACAATGTTTGATTGAGTGGAGCCAACGCTGGAAAATGTGCACGTTTCCTAATTATACTTTTAGGGCATGTCAGTATCGCGATATTTTTTTATATGACCGGAGTAAAAATAAACCGGGAGATTGTAAATCGAGATTTCTCCCATCAAGTTTATGCACGACATGGTGATGATGATGCCGAGGAAGATCACTATCAAGAACAGCCACAGAGTTGGGCAGCAACCTAATGTATTATGAATGACGGGTTGGTTGGTCCTGATTTGGTTTGGTCCTTCCGTCTCGATACCCAAATCATGCATGTTGGTAAACAATGAAACAAAGGCTTTACATTTTCGTAAGCAAGAACAAGTATTAAGGAAAAATCTCTTTTCTTATGGAAAAATGTGTACCATACAGTGAAATCACGTCGGGGAAAAGATGAACATGTGCAGCTTTATTATGCAGATTACGCACTTCAATGAAGTTTACAACGAAATGTGCGGAAACGACGCGAAGAAAGGCTGAACTAGTCGGAGTAGCTATTTACGTCCCCGGTGAAAAAAAGGAAGGAGAAAGTGAAGCCGAAGAAGAAAGCGTGGTTGCTTGCTTACAAACATACGCACAATCTTTATTGGCCCGTGGCGTTTACAATAGTTTGTTTACACGAGTAAAAAGAAAATGTTTGGTAAACGGATACCGTAAATGATGATATTCCATCCGTGCATGCATGCCTCACATAATGCGTGGGGAAGAGAGGGAGGGAGGGAGTAAGTAAGGGATCGAGTATGTTTTGTACACCTCCCAGCAATAATAGCTTCTTGTTTGCGGCTCGAGTTTCAGAGGATTGAGGACTCCTTTTTTCATGAAAATGGATACCAACCCAAGAAGAGGAGGAAGAAGAAGAAGGGATTCTCCCCGACGGGAATATCTCCGGAGGATTTTTTTGTTGTTGTTGTCACAGGATAAATTAAAGTTGTGTTCATGTTCACTCGCAATCAGTTCAGCTCTGGTTTCGATCATTTCATATACGAAAGTAAATAAATGCAAACTCGGACGAGAACGGAGTGGGTGAATGTCCCTATGCTAACAGACCTGGAGTTGCCTTCCTTAGCAACCTCATACAACTCGTTTTCCTGCGAGTTGCTTCAAAACTGGAAGTTTGGTTGAACATTGTATTGTAAAGTCAGGATGGAATGGTGATGGGCGCTGTTGATCAAGAAAGCGTGAGTAATCACGGTTCGATGCAAATAAGTAAGTGAATTAACACACTTATCGTTAGATTGAGGGTCGGCTCAGGATGAGATTCAAAATCGCCTAAGTAAGATTTCCAGCCCCGGAGAAGTACTCAGTTTTAAGGAAGAGCATCAGCAACTTCATAAAAATCCATGGGTTGGCTTGGCGTGGATAGATAGAGCTATTATGTTCTGAAGAAGCCGTGATGAAGAAGCGAGCTAAGTAAGTAGTTAACTACATATACTTAGCGGAGATGTACTACTACTACGCAGCACTTTGTCCCATCTTAAAGCTAAGGAGTGGGGAGTCAAGTGGAAGCTTTGGCTTTTATACTCTGCGGTTTCCTTTAAAATCCTATTTTTTTTATCCAGTAGTGACGACGTAAGTATATGGAGTTCTGAAGGGAAAGTAGGTAAAGTTAAGTTGTTGTTGTTGTGTTGGGTTATGTTCTGTATGGAGAAGGAAAAAAATCTTGAGAGATTTATTGTATTATATAATACGTGTTACTAAATTACTGTGTTCCCTCTCCTCTCTCCATCCACCGTGGGAGGAAATATGATGCTAAGTGAAGTCAGCGCTCCAGCTCCTACCCCGGCTCTTGGAATCTACCATGAACCAGTAAAGTGAACGGATACACATGCAATATTAACAATGATGAT
Source organism: Tyrannoseira gladiata (assembly GCA_027744355.1). Lineage (NCBI taxonomy): Eukaryota > Metazoa > Arthropoda > Collembola > Entomobryomorpha > Entomobryidae > Tyrannoseira > Tyrannoseira gladiata. Next base: position 10,274 of record JAHZNH010001710.1, on the reverse strand, counting down.
GCGATATGGAGTAAAAAAAGACTAAGGAAGAGTAAAGAGAAGAAGAAAAAGGAAGCGAAGCCAACACAAGGCTAGAATTTCCTTCCCAACAAAGTAGACATAGAGTCCAAGTTATTTCCTATTATTTCATTTCAGAGGAGAAGAGTTGTTCCGTGATCACGAGGATGAGGATGAAGACGAAAAGAGCAGTGCTCGTTGCTCCGGAGAAAAGTGTGTGTGTGCAGCTGCGTTTTCTTCCCTCCCAGCCATAACACAGTTTATCCTGGGCTTACCTTGGCTTTCATGAGTTTTTATGGGTTTATCCAATAAAAATGATGTCTAATACTGCTGCCGTGGTATGGCATGCCGCTACAAAGTGGAAGTAAAACTGCGTCTTGAGAACGGACCTCCACCACCACCACAAAAAAAAGAACTTATCCTGTGAACATGGAGTCTTCAACATCTAACTTATAGCCTTTCCGGCTGAAATACTAAATCATGCTGGAGTTGTTCATGTCACTTATTTACAAGTATAGTGGAGCACAATTAACAAAAAAATAATAAATGTGTGTGGCTTGGTTTTGCGTGCTTACTTCCCATCAACTAAGTAGATTTTCTCCTCAGACATCAGCCTCAACTAATTTCCCGAACTATGTTAAAGGATGATAATATTGTTTGGGGGATATTTATTTATCAATGCTCAGACTCCATTGGAGGAACTGAAGCTTAAAATCTTAATCCCATGCTTTATTCATCCCACTTTTCAAAAGGAAAAGTACCCAGCTCAGCAGAAGGGACTCCCCTCCACTCGGTTGGAATGCTTCCGTGGGAAAATGTTTCGTTCTCTAGATCGAGTGAAAACAATTCAGGTGAAATTCCCCTCCACTTCAACCTCGATTAAAGCAGCATCAATGAAAAATAATAATCCGGAGTGAGTGGAAAGAGTAATATTTTTTTCTGTAGTGCAATGCACCACCCTTTTTATCATCTTCCTAGCCCTAATAATAGTCAGGAGAGCTTGTCTTCAGGATAGATTTACAACGTGGGAAAAGCGCCACTCCTTAGATTTGGCTTTTGGTTGCGTGTAGCGCTCAAGGAGCAAGTGAAGAAGAAGATGATGCTCCTGCTCGCGATGAAATTTCACCTGAGTAGTTACTCCGAGACTTTATCTCAGTCAGATTCGTGCATCTCAGGGTGATTATGTTGTTCCGTCGTAATAAATTTATTAAGCGGAATCCTCGGATAAAATTCCCCAGTCGGGTTATGCCCCACGCGTTGGAGGAGGAAGCAAAGCTGCGCTCTGGAAAAGGAGTGTCTGGCTGCAAACAATCCTTTGGATGGGATGTCGGCACAAGTCCATAGGTATGTGCATCTCTAAACTCATTACCGTAATTATTATGCGTGGAACAGCCAGTATAATAGTCGGAGCCGTTCTTCGAGGGATTTATTTAGATAAACCAGACCCCACCACGCCACATCACCATCGCCATCAGACACTAGAAATAATTAGTGCGGAGATAGAAGCACAAGAAAAATGGCTACGACTACGCCTTACCTTCGTCAGCGGATTAAATATGGAGCTAGGCAAGAAAAAGTATTTAACTACTTCAGTGAAGATACATTCCGGGACCATCCATTTAGTATGTAACGCCAGCTTAGTTGGTAACGTACAAACCGTGACATTCTGTTAGCCTTTATGTGAAAATGCATGATGCAATTAATGGAAAGGTAAAAAAATCGAGTTTTTCGCGTTACATAGGACAAGGATGTTCCCTCTTTCCATACGAGGAGAATACGCGGAAATGCAACGGAGAAAACATTTTTTATTCAACGAAATGTTTATCTTTATTAACTTTCCTTCATCCAACAAAAACTTTTTTTTATATTGTTCCAACAACAATAACATCATTGGTTGTATTTAATAGCACAAATAATCAATACAATATTATGAGATTAGGTAAACAAGTTAAAATATGAACTTCCTACGAAACAATTTTTGATTGGGTTCCAGGTTCTCAATCTGTGATTTCCTCTTCTAATCCCATTTAAAGCTTTTTACTTTTTGAACATTCTTTTAATTGAAGAAACACGCTTCATTTAGATATCACCGATTAGGAGTACACACAAGTAATTAGATAATTCATTAATTAGAGTATTTAGGTAGTTAGTACACACTATAGACTAGGTTTATAGTCCCCGTAAATCTTGACTTTTCCTTTCACGGATCTTTCAATTAACAATCTGGTACGCGGACACACTTTATTCCACGTTCTCCCTGGATTTCACTTTAGCAGTCGCACCACTTAAGTTAGTGAATCATTCAAAACCTTCAGTAATCTCTTAGCGCTTTAATTTAACCACAGAGCAGTATTTAAAATAGTATTTAAAATACTTTCACATAAAACTCTTTTTTATATTACTGAAATACTCTTGAGTATTCTCCAAACTATCTTATACGTAAATGGGATTGTACATACAACCTGACCAGCTAACAACAACTCTGTTTCAAATGCCTCAGTACATTCCAGATACATAATTAGTTAATCAATAGCGGTAACATTTTATCCGGTGGTACTTCAACGACCATTTTAGTCAGGTGGCCTAAACCTAACCCTATTGAATATGGTAGGTAGGACCTACTCACCTACTTTTTAGAATTAGTTTAGATTTACAAAAACAGCTGTTCTACAGTGTAGTCCTACAATAATTATTTGTTTGAATTTTTGTATGAATTACACATCCTTTGGATGACACACAAAAATCCCTTCATTAATTTGTTCCATTTCCAGATGTAACTTACCCATCCACAAGAAAAAATGGGACATTCTCGCAGAGATCGATTAAATTCGACCTGATCTGGAACTGCTGTTCTCTACATTGCGATTTCGTAATAAAGTATGTACGTGGTTAGTTAGTATACAATCCATTACTATCCTACAGCCTAAGACTGCAGCTGCCAGCTACAGTAAAGTTAGTTCAATAGCTCTACACTTTTTTAATGCAATTTCTTTGTTTCTCTCTGGAAAGTATTCCTACTTAATTGTCTGATTGAGAGTGCACGCGTCAACCACAAGCTACCCCACTTTCACAGACATTTCCCAGAATCTAGTTTAGGAATTCGCCGACACTTTTCGCCCTCATTACATTCCTCCTTCAACAATAGGAACCGGGGGATAAGGATAAATGGATGCAAACCAAGAAGAAAAATTGGAATGCCTCCGTAGAATTGGAACACGAAGTCGCGACAGCGACAGTCAAATTAAAAAAAGGTCATTATCCTGCGAACTATTTACTTACTTATCTTTCAGTCAGTGCAACAACTCCCGAATTCCTCCAATTCTCACTCCGCGCGGTTGGAGCAGTACATGTTACGTGTGGATGTGGTCATATGATCATAATCATTTTCTTTCGTGGACAGACAAAACGAAGTTAAAACAGACTCCGAGGAATGGGCGACATGCTTGTAATAATGATTTTGCGTCATCCTCGGAGATATTTCTTTATTTACCATTATCGTCGTCACCGCCATTGCCAGCGTAGACTAAACAGCTTATGTGAACTACACGAAGAGGTTTCTCCGTATCGAATGGAATCGAGTTTTTTTCGCAAATCCACTTTGTTAGGTCGCCTATGACTCCATTCTCCGTGGGAAGTAGATATTTTTCAGGGTGAGCTGGTTCAAAGAGGAAATACATAAATCTTCTTTGATCGTGCTCACATTATCAATTAATTTGTAGTAGGAGCAAACAACAAGTCGCTTTTGAGGAGTTGGTAAAAACCCACAGAAATCAATTTACGCTACGCTACACAGGCCAGCAGAGCTCAGCATGGAGCGAGCCGGCAAAACTATGGCAAGAAGGTTGGGTTGGTTGGGAATTTCATTTTTAAAGCAGCTTTTCTCCTCTCACACTGATTGCGTAAACCTACATGATTTTGTGTCAAAGTGGGCTCCATAAATTCGCCGGATTGATAAGGAAACACGACTCGCATCCTCTCCAGCATAACTTAAGTGTAAGCTCACAACAAACTCGCCATCATTCCACTGCCCAAGAAAAAAAAAGAAATATGTAGTTTGGATGTGTGGTTGGTTGGTGCATGGAACGCATCATCGGGAAAATTATACAAGGACGCGGGCCCGAGAGCTTTGCGGAATGTAAATGGAGAAAGTGAGAGTGAGTGAAAGTAGAAAATAAAAACAAGTTTTTTTTCTGCGATGTGAAAGCACCCAGCCACTAAACTAATATGTAGGTATACTTGTTAAGCAATAGTACTTTCGGAAGGAGGAGATGCTGATGCTGGCATGGCGTGGCAAGATGACGATGACATGGGCGATGTGATCAGTATTCCACGTCCACACACATGCACAAATCCACATACACCGATAGCCACTTTGTACTCTGTTTAGTACACAACATGAGTGAGTTGAGTTTGGTTCGTTTCACAAGAGTAGGGAAAAAAGGAAAGGGAAAAAATTGTTTGAAAAAAAGTTTATTTCTCTCTTTGGGGTATAGATATTTCGCACGCCTTCTCCCTCCTGTAATTTACACAAAAAATAGAGATGCAGAAGCCAAAGGGATAAAACTGTCAGTGTTTCCCTATATATTTCAAATCGCTTTGAAGGGCTACTAAATACATACGTACTCCTTCCTGAGAATGTAGAGGAAACTGGGTAGATTTTCCCCCCAACGAGTAAATACTGCGTACTTACGTACAGTGAGTACCACGAACTTGGAAAGTGGTCGTGAATGGAGCATCGGTACAAGAGAAAAAAATGGGAGTCGCACATCGAGTTCGACAAAAATGCAAGAAATATTTTTCACAAGTGGGATTTTTTTTATTGTGGGATTGGGTACTAGAGTCTGGAATCGACCTCGGCCTATGGCGTGGACTGACACGAGATATAAACTTTTTTTCTCCTTTAAATGCTCCTGTTGTTTTCCACCATGGGGAACACTAATCCTGTATGCAGTGCCATGCGAGTGACTGGAATAAAAAATAGCGGGTATTTTTTCACCAGTTCAATTAGCCATTAAGGAGTACTTATGGATAAGGCGCAGGGAACTTTGTTGTTCGAGTTGTTTTTGTTTGTGGCGGAAGGCCATGCATTATAAGCACGGTTGGTTGGGGTGAAGTGAAGGTATGTATCAGTAAGCATGTAAGTACGAACGACTGAAGAGCAGAATATTGTTTTAAGTAGGTTTAGTCTTTGGGATGCATTCAGAATAGAGGGGAAAGGGGAATGGTCCAGGCCAAGTCCAAATGGGGAAGTAGTGGGCAGTCATCCTTTCTCTTGTTCCGATTGATTGATGTCGGTGAAAAATTGGGACTCCGGGGAGGGATCCAACTTCAGAAAGTATCATCATCATCATCATCATCATCAGTGGAGGAGAAAAGCACTCCTACCCTTTTTTCATTCTTGTGCGCGCGTCATTATCATTATTATCTGAGGAGACGGTTAGTAAAAGTGTAGTACAAAGAGGAAGAAAGACGATTTGAACTGAAAGGTAGGTAGAGCGGTAGTTGTTACGGAGGTAGGTTTAGATTTATACGGGAGGAAAAATGACTTTGGGGATATATATGCATCTGTCACGGAGACTTGCCATTCCGAGCAGAGATTGTTGGTGCCCCTTTATATGGGAGAGAGAGAATGTATCAGTTGCCTGTTAGGCTAACGATCCCCCGAACTGTCTTTAATTATCCCGATGTGCCTCGCAATGTCTTTGACTTTGGCAGCGACTTCCTCCTGCACGAGATTGAAACTCATGGCAATAATGGCCAAGCCCAGGACCAAGTAGAGGCAGCACGCAATTAGTTGAGCGTGTCCTTCTTCCGTGCCCGCTGAAAGCGATCTTCCTGGCACATAGTCGCCGAGTCCAATTGTCGATAATGTTATAAAGCAAAAGTAAGCACTTTCCAGGAAGCTCCAGTCCTCTTCCCACATACTAAACACGGTTGCACCCAACATTATATAGAACACCACAAAGATTAGCACAAGTGAGATTGGTACGCGCTCACTCGACACGGGGCTCTCGCAGCGTTCCCTCTGCAGCGACGAAGGCATTTCGATTGAGCCCGCCGAGTACTCGTCCAAAGTCTCAACGTCAACAACATCTGGTCCGCCCTCGACCCCACGGTGAAGCAAAGGTACTCTTGATGGGGTGCTCTCCGCTTGGTTCCCAGATCCTCCTCCAGCGACGGTTCTTCCCATGGACCCATTAACACTACCACCGCCACTACCTGGACCCCCACTAACACTAATGCTACCTTGTCGACACCCGTAGTCCTCCATTTCCATCCCATCTATATTCAGCGGGGGTGGTAGGATCATATCTATCATGGGGTCACCCTCCTCGTCCAACTCCTCCTCGATGCCGTGCATCCCCCCTCCACCGGCCTCGGCGACGTGAAGCTGCTGCAACACCATCCTGCTCCTCTCGTCCTGACTCATATTCACATTGTACTCCGCACACTCCCTCAGCATTTGCTTCGCCGCCGGATCAAGGCCCTTCAGAGAGGATCTTTGGTGGTCTCGTCGTATCATCTGGCGGGGCACATGCCCCTGCTTATCGAACCCTTGATAGTCTGGCGACGGCAGGTGATGCAGTTGTTGTTGCTGCGATTGGTGTTGGTGCTGTTGAACTACGTGCGTCTCGCATGTCATCGCCGACACGGAGTACTTGACCTGGATGGACGACGGCTCTTGCTTTAAGGAAGGCGAGCGTTTCTGGACGGACTGGCGTGCACGTGCTGTCGATTTCCGGGGACAGCAGATGTGGACAGAAAAAAAGAGAAAAGAATCCACCAGAGTCAGAATCCGCCACCACTACCCCCATCATGATCATCATCATCAGATCAGTTTTCCCCCTCCCTCCCTCATCAAAAACTTTAGTATTAGTTGTCGTGCATGGGCACGTGGCATACGTCACCATTCCTAGGGTATTGCACCTAGGCTGTAGGAAAAATACTCCTACCAAAATGGGGCAGTTCCCTTATTCGCCTTTGTCGTGCATGGGCACGTGGCATACGTCACCATTCCTAGGGTATTGCACCTAGGCTGTAGGAAAAATACTCCTACTAAAATGGGGCAGTTCCCTCATTTGCCTAATCGGCTGAAAAAACAGCCAACCTCCACCACTGCTGGACAGGATGGAGAAAAACTAATACATGCACCTGCCTGCAAGGCGAGGTGATAAATAGTAGTGCTAGAATGAAGGCCAAGGCCATTTGAGAAAAAGCAACAGCCGAGTTCATTTTTTCTTCTGAGTTCTTTTTTTACCCGAGTTCATTTTTTTCCGAGTTCTTTTTTTCCGAGTTCATTTCTCCTCCGAGGTACAAATTTCCGGGAACATAACCACTGGGCGAAAACCATCCGTAAGTGAGAAATTTTAGGAAGTGGTATAGCAGCGTGCCAGTGATAGTGCGAACATATTCAAAAGTTTTTCTCTCTCTCTTCTCATTAGGAAAGCAGGAAACTCATCGATTAGGGGAAGGAGAGCCAGTGCATCAATCTCAACCGAATTTTGGCCTAGTGAAAAGGGTAAAAAATCTATATATCAAACAAAAATCATAATTGAGCAGTTGGTATTTTGGATGAACGCTTCCTAGAAAAAAGCCATTCTTCATAAAAAAATTCCTTTTTGTGAATCGTTCACAGCCACCCGGTCTGGGGTCCGAGTTAGGAGGTAGTTCTAACGTTGCTGTTGTCTCATCACACCGCATCATTTCCGAGGTCTCGCAGTGGCATCATTGCATCACATCAGATTCGAGGAATAGGAGTGTCATCTTGCACATCTCATCATCGTCCTTTCTGGAAAAGCTTCCTCACCACCTCCCATTTATCCTCCTCGGCTTCAGCTTATCGTGTGTGTAGTCCATTCAAAAGGTGCGTAATCGGTAACAGAATATTATTGTAATTAAAAAGGGTATTTCTCTCTCTACTCTCCTCTCTTCCTCCTCAGTTTCCGATTTTCTCTAAATTCCCTAAACGCATAAAAGACTCCTGGGATTTGAGTGAGGTGACGCGAGTCCCTCATTCTCCCTAGAGTAGGCCAGCCTTACGCAATAAACCAGCGCAGTGCACACTGAGTCCTGCTGTTGGCGTGAAGGCAATAGGGGCCAAGCATTTCACAATTTAAATCATAAAAATTTCATAAAACTATCCTAATCTATTCTATCCTAATTCTTTTCCGGATCACTGTCTGGCAGCATAAATTGTTCTGTCTCGAACGGAAGCCTTCGGGCTTTAGTTCAGAAACTTTCATGACAGATGATCTGTGATCCCTTTTGGTAAATCCGATCGATCGGTAGGAAGTATTAAAGTTTTAAAAAGTGTAATTTATAATTATCGGACAAATTACAAATAGCTAATTCTAATTTAAAATTCAAGATCTGAATGTTCAGTTAAATAACTAAGCTAACAATTTGATAAATTTCAATTAAGTTGAGGAAATGAGATACGTGCACAAAAAAATAAATATTGACAGATCTTTGCAAATTAATTTACCTCAATCCTCGTTTTTAAAAAATAGCTTTTATTTTGGATGAATGAAGTGCAATTTTATTCTCATGCTCATGAATTTACTCATAATTATCCTTCCGACTCTCAACTCATAGATCGCTCATAATTCCGAAATCAAGAGATCATTCATAATTCCCGTATTTTATGCCGTGGGTAAGGAGTGGCGATCACAGGACCAACCAAAAAATTCAATTCTGAACAACATTTCCACATCCATTAGCCTTATCCCAAGTAACCAACCATATCGATATCGCTCGAAGCGAAAATTTCTAAGTCCCATTTCAGAACACAGACATTTTTTCCATCCATCATTCCACCTCAAGCTTATGTTTACCTCCCCACCCCACGACAGGACATGCGATATTTGTTTGCAAATGTAATTGAGGGAAGAAGTAGCGATTGAAGATAAACGACTGGTTTAAATTGCATGAAAGCCTTCACCGCTTCTATCTCCTTTAATTAAGTATCTATCACAAGCAGAAATTCCACTGTAGATTTCACTTCCGACATAGTCCTGGTTGGAGATGTTTCTGCGGAGGAAATAATGTTCCTCAACCTCACAATCTATCTACATTATTGAATCCTCCCTCAGCACGTTTATAGCATCACTGGCGAGTTCCCATTTATTGGCCATCGAGTATATAGCAAGAGAATGTTGTATTTTTGAAAAGTTATGGTCTGCGCCTTTAAAAGCTATGGCCCATTTCCTTTCGAGAGGAGGAAGAGCCTCCGTAATGCACATTTAATGCTCATCTTTGGTGCGGGTGATGCCGATAAGACTCGCTCATTATGTGAGGCTGATGCTGCTAGTAATGAAGTTTATGATGAAATTAAAGCCAGAACATGAGACTCCAAGAGAATATATTTTGCACGGAGTCGCCTCCATTTCAGGAATCGAGTAAACCATCCACAACCATAGTACTACGAACTGCGCCTTTTGAAGTCTGAAGCATCTCTTTTAAGTACTTATCGCTCTCGATCTGATTCCTTTTTGTGGCTTGCAAAAACTGAACATCCACCCAGAGTCACCATTACTGCCGCTTTTTTACTAAACATCTCCCCAATACATGATAAGGATACCTATCCATGGGAAAAATGCATGAACCACCCAGTCAGTCGTGTTTCACGTTGCCCCACACCATCTCAAAGGCTGGTAGATTCCGGCTGAAACCAACATTGTTAATTCTTCACCTTCTCCTTGCCGACCATCTTCTTCCTCACATCACTTGCTTTGAAGATGTACCGGAGGCACTATTATTTTAGCAGCATCATCATCATCATCATCATCATCCTACTCGTGGAATTGCATTAATACTTCCAGCCGTACGTAACTTCACGGGGGTAGGGCATGTCCCCAGCAAGAGATGAGATAAAGTGCGGGGAAAGAATCCAATCAGAGCAGAATCAATTATTTTATGGATTTTACGATTGCTTTAGAATGGAGTGACTCAGCCGAAAGAAATGAGAAAGTAGTGAACGGTTTCCTTGTCCTCTGGAAAACACGTACATCTCAACTGCTATTAAGGGTGAGCATGATGCTTTTAAATGTTGGATTTGGATTTCCTCCGCTCCGCTCTGGTCTGGCCTGGCCCGGCCCATCTCCCTTATCGCGATTGCATAGGAACGTGTACACGAATTTTTTATTCGGTCTCAACTGGGCGAAAAAAAGGATCGCAATCTCGATCGCCTGGACTCGACTTCGACTTCCACTTCCACTCATTGTCAAAGACTTCTCCTCGAGATTCCAATGCCAATGAAAAAGAATAATAATAATAAT
>JAHZNH010001709.1:0-12305 GCA_027744355.1 Tyrannoseira gladiata | reverse complement strand
CCGGGTCCAGAAGCTTACAGAGTAATAATAAAAAAATATCATGAGGTCAATCAATGAGTTGAGCACAATTTAAATGTCCTCAATCTAAATGACAATTTGGCATCATGATATTCTCCAGAAAGAAATTTGCTTCCCAGCCGAGGCTCCCGGACGAGTCGTAGTGAGGTTGGAGCGTTTGATGGGCTCCGATAAAATAAGGCCAGTGAACGGGAAGTACATGGAAACTCTTATTCAAAGGCTGGAAGAGGAAGAAAAACTTGCGTGGGACAGAAAAATTCGACTGAGAAAGAAAGCAGAGACTGAGCGACATCGGCAACTAGCAATCGCTGGTTTAATGGAGCCTGGACCAGAGATGGAGGATTTGTACAATCATCCCGTATTTAGGTGTGAATTTATAAAGCCTCTGATTTGATTTTCTCAACAGTTGTTTTGATTCATGTATGCAAAGACTCAATTATGCACACACTATACACGCACTTATTTATCTTTCCAGGGTCAACCGGATATTTAACCGATTGGCAAAACTTGAGCATCAATTTTTCGATCATCGCTCCTTGCGGGTAAATCAAAAGGCAGCTCGAATCATCAGACATTAAAATTATCGAATAAATTGTGAGTTTGAATTTACTAATTTGTCACAGTTGCCTCCCATTGAGAACGTCGAGCCATTTGAGAAAGACGAGTCCGGGGCATTTTTCATGGAGTACCCCTTCCACAAGCAACTTAAAGAACAATGCCGTAAGTTTCTTTTACTTAATGATGTAAAGTTAGACAGTTAAAAATACCATGCAATTATTTAACGTGTTGAAATGCTCATCCAGAAAAATATAAGGATCAAGACAGCTCAAGTGGGAAATCAGGCGACTTGTATGATGACGAGGAGGAGGAGGAGGAAGAAGAGGAAGAAGAATATGCTCCATCCTCAAGATCAGGAACAGCTTCGAAGTCTCAGTTTCCATCAAAGTCCCAGGTTTCCTCCAAGTCCAAGGTTGCCTCAAAGCCTAGCATAGCTTGAGTTCCAGGCAATATATGAACAACTTTCAGCCTACATATCTCGTCAAAATTCCAGTTTTGGTAAGTGTTACTTAATTCCAGAGCTTTTAGTGAGCTTAAATAAATAATTTGAACAGTGCATGCTTTCTTGTTTTGAATTACGCAGGTCAGACGATAATACTACAGCCACTTTACAAGTTATGCCACTAATACATATATGCATGAGCAACCGAATATTGCAATTTTGAGTATACACCCCCATCACAATCAATAAATTAAAAAGTTGTCACGCTCCAAAACGTATTAATTTTTTACTCTAGATATTTTTATTCTTATCTCATTTAATCTTTATATTTACATTACATCGTATATAATTCGTCGTACTACGTGATAAAAGCATTTTTGGATTTGAAAGTTTCAAGCAAAATATAGCACCATTTGAAATGAAATTTTCTGGAATCCTCTCAGCGTCAAAGTCAAAGCTCTTTTTGGGGGCGACTTGAGACAGAAAGTTGGACCTTACAATTGTTTTACTTCTTCTTCTTCTTCAGCTCATTCTCAAACTCGTTGATCCCGCCAGCCACCGCTGCCTTCACTTGATCATCCAGTGACTGGAAGTAAAATATAATCAAGATTAGTGAATCATACATACTTAACAAATCTATCTCCAGCATTTAGAGTCGGATAAACAGAAAACTATTTTTAATATCAGAATTTGCAAAGTGTAGTTACCTCCAATAGGCGTTGTTCTCTCAGCGGTTGTCCGTTCCTCCCCTGGACCATCTCAGTTGGTGGCGCTCCAATCAGAGGTGCACCCCATCCCATATATCCGGAAATATACCCAGTTATGAGGCTGTAAACTTGGTACATGGCTACAATGAATGTGATGAAGATATAAATTGGACTTCCAATGCGCATCAGCATGGAACCACTGTCAAAGTACTCCATCACGTTAAAACTTCTTTTCGCGAACTCGTTTGTGTAGTGCTGCAACTCCTGGGTGAAGCCATGGCACGGTGTGGAAAACAGTCCGAGAAGAACAACTACTACAACCACGACGCTATTTTTTCTGGAATCTGCCATGATATCTGATAAAGTTATCTGCTTTCAGAACTCGCTGGTAGCACAAAATAAATTCTGACTTCCGATCAGTGTCAACTCTGTGGGTAAAATGATCCAGGATCTTCTGTTACGAGCCCTTTAAATCTTCTGTGAAAAGTGCATGGTCAGCCAAATTACTCTGCTTGAACAATCTTTATTCCAGAGGTCATGCACCTGCGAAGTCAAAAGTTTCCCGTTAAGTATTTCCCTCATTGCCCTGACAGGTGCGTCACTTAGCTCTTACCTATCCTTCCCTTTTTAATTAGAACACCACCTGCCTTCATCCAGAAAAAATTCTTCAAGTTCATTCCTCCTCCGGAAATGTAACGGCTTCGGACCCTTCGACTGCACGATAATATACTGTTACTCTGTCCATTCTTTCATTGAAAAACTCCATTCTCATTTTACGCAAAATCGCCAGGTATATTTTTGACCGAAGGAAATTTTTTGGGAAAAAATATGCCCAATGAAATTAGAGAACAGCTAAATGTTGACATTGAAATGAGGTACATACATATATCACACATTAGAACTACTTATGCTGTTTTAAATCCCAATGCATTAAATCATACAACAACACTTTGTCATATCATTTGTAGTATGCCATCTGCGGAAAAGCCTGCTTCACCACTTTAATTGTGCCTTTTTTAACTCACGGATTTAAGAAAGAATCAACTTTCCTAATGATGGAAGGCTCCATGAAGATGGATGCACCAATAGGACGCTTACTTTAAAAATAGGTTTCGAGGGGGTGCATTGGTGAATAGGAAGATATATCTGTGGAGAAGTAAGTACCTGATGAAAAAAGCAGTGAGAAATACCACTGTGTGTGTATGGCACTCTTCCTTTTTCTCAAAGATCAGTGACCCGCCGCATACTCCTTCCTCAAGTGCCAACCCATCCCTTCGAAAAAAGATTGTCTGCACTATTCAGTCGGGATTTACTAATTGCAGGCTCAGGTTCTCTAAAACTACGACAAAAATTGTCTTTCGACACCCTTTCTACTTATCGTTCAATTTCGTTCCTTGAAATGAAATAAAGTGCTTACTTATAATCCACAATATTTTTTATTAAAAAATCAAACCTTTATAGTTTATTTCTTGCTCCTTTCACATCTCGTATTCTATTAATAATTATTTATATATATTTTTTACATAAGCATGATGTGCACTCTTTCGATCTTCCATTCCATAATTTTTTTAAGAATCCGATTATAATTTACTTGGATTATTTTTTAAATATTTATCATTTTCTTAAGCTAACAAACGGCAACACTTAAAGTAATCACTCTAGTTTTAGTTGAAGCTACATTTCTATTTTTTTGAATTTATAGTTTATTTGTTCATGTATCAACTTTCTTTCATTTCACTCTGACTTGCACTATTCCACTTTCACACTGTTTTTTATGTAATTTCTTCTAAAAGATGGCAAACAATAAGCAACTTTTAAGAAAAAGTTTTGTTTTAAATAGAAAATTTCCTCCTAACATTTCTTTTAGAGAGCTGATTAACAAATTATACACTTTAAGACAAAGCTACACATAATTCCATAATAAATTAATCATACAAAAACATACCATGCTAGACACTGACCCATAAATGAAAAAAAAAACTTCTTTTAAACTAAATTATACGTAATAAGATAACCACAATTATTCTTAAAAACAGTACATTTTAATTCTTTTTTGGCAAGGAATTATATAGTAAGTTAAGAGAGCTACTACCACAGATTAAATTCTTGTTTAAGGCTTAGCTTTCATGTTTGAGTGAGATACTATTAATTAAAGCTACTCTACTATTCATTATTTTAAAACTATGTACCAACCGGCCGATTCCTATTAAAACATTAGGCAAAGATTATTCATAATTTAAATCAAGAATACGTCACAATTAAGTAAGGGTTAAAACTGAGTAACGCCTTATCTCGTGAAAAAATCTCAGCTCGTGAACTCCAACATATCTAGCCATCTCTCCAAATTAAGTCTCTTGCGTTTTTCCTCATTACCTGGCAATCAGGGAGAAGCAGCCTTGGAATAGTATGCATTAGAGTAGTGTAGCAAGTTTTCACCATAAATGACAAAAATTCCACTAAATATAGTAGACTGGTGGTAAACGTTAAATCGCTAATGAAAAATATTGCTTAGTCGGAATGTGAAATCTGAAATAGCACAAGCTGAGCAAACCAAAGCGAACCCGTCGAAGAAACCGAACAAGAAATCTTATGAATACCAAGAAAATCTCCTTCATTCTTGACACAACCAATTTCACTTTCTCCGAACCATGCATAAATAAATCAAGCTGGACAGTTAACATATAAATCAGAGCTTACTAATAGGGCATGACATGGTTTAAAAGAGAGCTTGCCGGTAGGGATCACATTAATCACACTATTTTTAAGCGTTGTGTGACACTAAAAATTACGTAAATAGTACACCTTGCTCTTCAAGTTTCGCTTGTTCGGCCTTAATGTATAAAAGCTATAGCATGTTCGCATTTATTCATTCATGTAAAGTTTGGTATTTGAGTACACGTGAATTTTATACTCTCTATATATTACTGGGGTAAGGGGTAGGTATGGTCGTTCAAAGAGATTTTCAATAGATATCAACAATGCTTTACGCTTCGGATTCATTTGCTCATTCATTACACCAATTATCATTATTAATTAACCAACTATAGTTATATCATTTTTGCCAGTTTTTTAAAAGTTGTTTGAGCAAAACAATCTACGTTTTATTTTTTGTAGAATTGCTTGTCCTAATATTATCCAGAATTTTTTCTCCAAGAGTCTAATTGAAAAGCAGCAATAGTAGACAACTTTTATTATATTCATATATCCATAAGTTAGAATTTTTGAATAGAGCTTGTTTTAGAAAGACGATTTTAATAGATGGATTCTATGTATTTTAGAGCAACTTCATATAATTTACTGGCATTCTGCATCCGGAAACATGACCTACAAATACTACCATCTGTAAAATAAACCGAAAAGGGGTGTAGCATATCGCGTAATATCCAACCACACATTTCAAGGAGTCGTATATTGTTCATAAGATTAATGAACTGGACTGAAACAACTGGACTTATTCTGTATAAACAAATCATACTTCATCCTCACCTTTTAAAAATGCAGATTATTTTATAAAATCCCAATTATTTTTTAAATCAGTTACTCCAGCACATTCATCCCATTTTAAACTCATAAATCACAATACCCCTATTTCTCCTTTTTAGTTCTAGCATTTTCTAGACGCAGTAAAGAACTAAAAGAAACGTCAAACACAAATTATTTTGTTTGAAGGCAGCCTAAAAAACTAATCTACGTTTGAAGTGGAAAGGCTTATAAATTAATGATTGAGACTGAGAATTCTGTTTTTCTTTCATTGCTCCATCCGTTGATCATGTTTTGGTGAAGTAGTAAATTCACGACTTTACATTGTGGTATAGTAATAATACCTAATCTAGGTGAAACATGTCGTTACGTTATCAATTCCTCGAAACTTAAAGTTGATCTTTGTCCCTCTGGACAAAAAAAAATTGCTTTGCATAGCACTGTTGTGAACGTTCCGTGAAGGAATGTAAATACCTCGTAATGTGGCGATTCTCTTATTACAAGAAATTATCATGTTTTACTAACAAAGCTGTATCACACATACGTAACAGATTACTCGGGTTTAAAAATTATAAAGTCACGTACCGTAACCGTCTCCACTGTTCGCACTTTGGAGCTGATAGTCTGAGAACTGACGATTTCTCCGGAGGCTACGTATGAACCATCGTCAGACTGTACAGCGACCTGGGCACCAAGAGAAATAGTTTTGTAAACTCGATCTTAGCATGCCTTAATTCAGCCTTGAAAATAATTATTCAATATTAAATATTATTATTTACCTTTCGTGTTTCAGTTTGTACTACAGGTACCTGTTTAAAATGGGAAATCAGCATTAATGATTCACTCATTTAGGCTATTTAACTAGTAAACTACTTATGACTAAAAGTTAGTTTTTCGAATAAAAAATGAGTTCGCATACATGGGTGGTTGGCTGTGCCTGTGAACCAGGGGAATACGTTGACGGGTCATATTTCACACTCTCAGTTTTCACGATCGGCGGTTCTCCCATTGAACTCGTGACGGTTTGCTAGAAATCATTCCAAACCGAATTATGACTAAAGATCATTGATACGTTTCTTCCTTACCCATCCAATAAACACATATAATTTTTACAGTAAACATGTACATTATTTTTTACAGTTCCTCAGGGAAGTTCAACAAGAAAACAATGACATTATTTCTCTAGATCTTTATTGCACTTAAAACTATTCGAAAGACATAAAAGCATATATATAGAAAACTCAACACGATACGAAGTAATTGAAAGCGTAGTCGATTTTTTTGTTGTGAAGAGCGGAAAAGGAAAAATGGTTTTTACCCCATTGGTCTTTATAATTGGGATATCATCCACCAACGTCCCCTCATTGTCTACGCCATTGTGGTGGCGACTACTGACTCTGCTCGAAGTAGAAGCGTCACTCTGCATGCAAGTTAGGTTATTTATTAAAGCTTTTTATTGTATGTACATATAGAAGCGGGTATCTTAATTTAAAACAGAAATAACGTGTCTTAAAAATCGTGTTTGTTTGGAAATCTCAAATACAAAAGAGTACAGTACGGGCTGATTGACTACGTAATAATTGAGCCATCACCTCAACAATCATAGTGTGAGTACATGCAGGAAATAAACGTGGGTGAGGTTTTGATAATAAAATATGTAATCGATTATTAGTGCTTGTGTGTAAAAAACAACAAACACGTATTTACACTCATAAGATTCACGTTCATGGTTATGATGACCTGTAATTTCAGCATAATTAAGTATTCATTGTGACTTACTCCTTGATCTGTGGTCAAAACAGTGGCGGTTGCGCGCACTTCCTGCGTCACAACCGTTTGCTCCGTCCTATTCGCGGAGGTCGAGGTCGTGTGAGTAAATGTTTTCTCCTGAATCTAAACAGGAAAAGCGTACACGGTGGGGATTAGGGAAAGTGTGCGAAACAAAATAAACTCGCTAATCCAATATTGTGGATAAATAAATAATACTCATGTTTGATGAATGATGTATAATGTTTTTCATCAAAAACGTTATATGTGTGGTAGTTTGTTGCAACTAAAAAGATGCACACACACACACACATCAACAATATACTTGCATTCCAAAACTTCACATACAATCATTCAAAAAAACATGCTCATGCTTCCCCGTCCCCTCTCGTAACGAAATCAGAACCCATGCTTTTACCTGACTTGTCGTCGCATTTTTTTCCTTATCTTCTACAGATGTGGCCATTCGAGTCTTCACTTGCGTAGCTTGAATCCTTGGAGTCGAGTCCCCTGAACTTTCCTGAGCCTCAGCCTAATTTTTTTTTACCAAATAAGCGAGGTAATAATAGAAAACAGGGTTTTAGCATTAATAGGGTAATTACTGCAACGGCAAACTGGTAATCCTAAATATGTAGGTTACAATCTCAGCACAATTTCTCTTCATGCCAGCCAGCAAAACTCCAACTGCTAGCCATGCCATCATTATAACAGTACCAAATCAAAGGATATGAATGCCAAATGAAAGTACTGAAAGGGAAAAGTTAACAAAAATAAATAAACGCGTCTCATGCAAAAATAAACAGACCTGATTAGTAGTGGTGGATTCGGAAATAATTCCTTCTCCCCCTGGGGTCAAATCTTCTACTCGCTCGTGTACATCTTGACGGATGCCACCAGCATCCTTCACAACAGTTTGCTTTGTCGTAGTTTTCACTATTTTTGGAGTGACCCCAGCGATTTGAGGTGTCGTCGAGACAATGGCTTTGTTAAAGCTATTTTTCTTCTTGGACTTTCGCCGAGAACTTCCCCGCCTCCTAAGATCTGCGGTGGGCTCTTGGAGCTCATCCGTGCTTGGAACTTTGTTTTCTTCGTAATCAGAGCTGGAAGAACTTTGGAAGCTGTCGTCATCTGATTCGGAAGATGACATGCTCTCGATTGTGACCCCAGATACGTTTTGCTGTGAAGTGGAACTATCATCTCCTTGTCTCTGCTCATCTCTTCCAGCAGACGACGGGCTGTAGGCTTGTGAATGGATTGTTCCTGGGTGCGTTATCATTGATTCAGATTGTTGGAATGGTCTTACGGGAGTTGCATAATTGAATGTATCGCCAGCGCGCCCACCTTGCCCATATTGTGGTGTGGGTGATGTGGTGGAAAGAGGAGTTGAAGTCAAAAGTCGAGATGATGGGGATTCCTGGAACATTCTATTTTGATATCCGATTCCACTCTCTGAACCACTGCCGGGAGATACTGGCTTATTTAAGAAACTTGTGGTATATCCTGGTTGCGTGAATATTGAAGCTGATCTTCGATTCGTCGGCGTTTTTCTGTCATCTCCACTTACCGGGGAAACTGCCCCAGAGTCACCTCTGTTAAATGTAGAATCACCGGGTCTGTAACTGCTTCCTGACACAGAACTCGCTGCGCTCCATGGTCTTGGAGCGTACAAATGAGGCGAGGGTGTTCTTTGCTCCGCATTAAGTTTCCCAAGCTGAGGCTGTTGCGTTTGTGGAGCCAACTGCTGTTGCTGCTGCCGTTGAAGTTCTTGCTGTTTTCTGATTGAATCCGACAACATCTTGTTTTCATTTCCAAAGTTTTCAACATCAAATCCTTTATCCTTCTCAGGTGTCATTATCACCGACGTCTGCGGAGTTGACGTTTGAACAGGAGGAAAATCAAGGCTCACTTCACCTGGAGCGAGTTGTATGTCCTGCATAGCTTTCTTGCGCTTATCGGCTTCTTCAGCCACACGATCAAGATCGCCAGGGGCGTAGTTGAATGCGCGTCCTTTTGCTTTTCTAATGCCAGGAGATTTGTCATAGGATTCTGGACTTGAAATCGAGTCACTTGTGGGAGACTGGCTTTTCTCATAGCTGAATGCTCCAGAGGTAACTCCAGGAATTCTTCCGGGCCTTTTCCCGTCGTCAATTACTTTTTCGTCGTATTCATACTCCTTTGTATATTCCATTTGTCCTGGGGAACCGAGGGATCGGTCTTGATCCACCACCGATGGGGAGCTTAAGGGGCTAAGTGTTCTATCAGGGGAAATGGGAGAGTCTGAGCTGTCAGTGGCATTACCATTAACGTGTTTTCTACCAAAGAAGCCGCCACTGAATAATCCACCAGTCTACGGAACGAAAATAAAATTCAAAACAAAATGTTCATGCAAAACAAAAAAAGTTATACGAACAGAATATTCTTAATTCCAATAAAAATTAAACAACTAGTAATATTTACGTACTTGTCAGCTTTTTAATCAAAGAAAAGTTAAGTCAAGCATTTTAATGAGCGAATAAGGATAAATTTCATGGCCTTAATGCATAATGATTACGGAAGCCCAGCAGCAGCGCCAGCACATTTTCACCAATCCCAATTTTCCTTCCGAATCGAGCAAATTGGCAAATATTCACCGACTTTTTTGCAACTTATTTTCGTACCAGCATACATACATACATATTTTCCCGTTGTTATCATATCCCATCCACATTTTAATTCGAACTGACCCTCCACCTTCAAAGTAATCCTGTCTTTAAACGAATCCTACGAAATCTACTATCTAAATTCACAAGTTACCTTCTTCTTTGACGGAGTAACATCTGAAGAACCATTCGTCATATCAGCAGTAAGAGCGACGGGCTCCTTCTCTTTACGCTTCTTTTTCTGCGGTTGCTCAATCACGGGTGTATGTTGCGGAGGCGAAGGTAGATCCTGGTCAGAAATAATCTTACCGCCTTCCTTTTGAAGATCCTTCTTCGGCTCTTTCGCAAAATTGATCGGGGGCAAAACGGCGACTCCGCCAATTGGTTTCTGATTCAAAACAGCGAACAATTAATTAGAAAATTCGACACCTGTTACCGATGAACATGCAATTTTCAATAGCGACAACCCTTTTATATATATTACAAAGAATTTCGATTCAAAAAATCATTATAGTCAGGAAATCATCATACGTATACATTAAATTCAAAACTTTCTCAGCTTTCTACCAACAAAATAAAAAACTATTTAAGCTATATTTATATGAATCGGACTAAAATAAATGCTCTTTATGTAATAATATTTAATTATATACATACTTAGAAATACTCTGAGTTTAAATGTATTGGGTCATGCAATTCAAAGCAATGAAAGCGATTATAATCTTTAACTAACACACGTACACACACAACACACAATAAGGGTACTCACGCGAACAGAAAGAATCTAGATCAAAAATAATCAAGATTTTTTTCATCTTGATTATAATCAGATAGCATGAGCGACTGGATAATATTTTCCATCCGATTATTTGGAAGCATGAATATAACCACCAACTTGGTGCGCGAATATTCGAAAACCAATGCACAACCGCTATCGTGCTATGGATACCTTGTTGCTTCCACTACAACAAAACAAAAAATCCGATTATTTACGGAAAAATCCTTCCTGCCATGGATTATTTCGAGATGGGTTTTAATCGCTCGAATTTGATCTTCGTGTCACCAGTGGTTATACTTTTTCAGGGATTATGATCTAGATGAAAAAAATGATCTGCTAAGATGAGTACCCTTATTATTTTAAATGTTTTAAACGGAAAAAGCGAAGAAAACTGAGATTTCAAAAACTAAAAACAAAATCCTATTGCAATTACAAATCCCAAATCTTCCAGAATTGAGAAACCTTCTTTCACTCACGCCAGCACACGCTTTAGCTTAATAATATGCTGGAATACCTTCTTTGCAGAAGCAAAGGAAACAGAGATTCTAGAGTATCTGGAGGCATTTTTTAGATGGACGTGGTTCCGTAAAAAATTGTCAAGGATTTGGATTCCTTATGTCGGTCCAGGTCCATTGGGTTCATGATATCCCCGCTTTATTTCTCGTGGACGTTAACAAATCCAAGGAATAAGCGATGTGTACATAAAGGAAAACCTTGTCACGAGTCCATCCATACGTTGAATGGATTTACTGTCGGGGCGTAATAATGTGTAACAGTCCTTATAGCTGTAGGGTAGTGCTTTCCTTACAATATTGATAACCCCCATTATTCCCTTATAGCGTTGGGAGTGGATCGGACTGGATTGGATCAGGGAAGCGGAAGGTTTGCAAAGCCAAACATGAAGCTTGAATGGATATGGATGAATGCTTTTCAAAACGACAGACAACAGATACATACGTCTTGTCCAGGCGAAGGCCAGTCCAGGAAGGAAGAACAATTTTTTTCTTTGTGAAGTGAATGCGATCAGGGAATAGGGAAAGACAATGAAAAAGGAAGTAGTAGAGAAGAGGAGAAAGCAGCTGGGAAAGATGAGAAAATTTCCCTGAGAATCCCCTAAAGGTCCTGCGAACCATAAAATATGCACGTAAGTCCCACTACATAACTGTCTGTGAATTGTGAATAAAAAAATAATATTATTTCTTGAGTCGGAGAGATAAAGTTACATGCATGTCGTAAGTCGAGTTGTGAATTGTGAGAAGCACTTTCCTGTCTCCTTTATTTTCTTGTTGAGTCCCGAGGAATAATGATGATGATGATGATGATCGGAGGAAGGATCGTGATCTTGTTCTTTGGGGTGATGATCCTTGATGATCATGATCGAGTGAGACGATAAAAGGAAGGAAAATAACAATGAAGTCCCCAGAATGGAATCTAATGACATGGATGTAATAAATTTCGTATTTAGGGGATGGGTGGGAGTAGATCTGAGTGAGTATCGAGACCATCCCGCTGAAGGAAATCAAATCGGCTTAAATTGAAATCGGAATCTGATTGTGATTATATGCGCCCTCATGAATTTTATACTTCGTAGATTGGATCTGATCAGAGAGTGCAATGCTAAATACTTATTCCGTGCAAGTTGAACACTGTCTGTTCCAACTTTAGTATATTTAAAGGAGATTTGAAGACCCACATCCGAATCAAAATGAGATTTCAGATCCTCTTCATGAATACATTTACTTAGATAATCATTGATAGCGTGATTTTCCTGGTATCATGCTAAAATTATGCATGCACTATCTAGAGGATTCTTTATGTATTTTAGAAGAAATTGTTGGATTTTTGCAGAATAAAAGGAACCTTTGTGATGAAAGCATTTTCTCTTTCGTTGTGAGCAAAAATGAATAAATTGTCCC
>JAHZNH010001708.1:0-10836 GCA_027744355.1 Tyrannoseira gladiata | reverse complement strand
TCGTCCATTAAGGAGCTCTTATCGTGAGCAGGAAATTGTAATTCTTGTTTTCCCGTGATGACAAGCGGATTGTTTTTTCCCTTTTTAAGGAAACCATAATTTTCTGATAATGAGGTTGACATTTTTATTGGGGGACCCTTGGAGTTATTTATGGCGAGTGCTTTATCCAAGGGCTTAAGCATGCTTTTAGGTTGATGCTCTCTCAATCGACAGATGCGGGATGGAGTCGGTGCTCTTTTGGGAGATTTATTCAGCTCCTGTGTGGCTTATTTGGGATTCAATATTGTTGACTTAATTGAGGGGGATTGGTATTTTTTTCACTAGATACCTATTAACTAATTAGGATCCGATAGGGTTTGGTTGGACTCGATTGTTGATGTCGGGTCCAATTATTATCTAGAAAGAGTTTATCTGTACTCGTGTTTGTATTCCTGATCGGATCAGTTACAAAGAGGTGAATCAGTAAAATACTTGGGGGATAAACCATCCTATTATTGCGACACGATGAGCTGGGAATCGGGTCGGATCGGATCAAAGCCATCCATGAGGTAAATAATCTTGATGGGGGTTCCGTTGGATCAAGTCTGGTGATTTGGAGAACACGTGAAGTGACAATATCTGTGGATTAGTCAGAGAGGATACTGGGGGAATTCTTAGGTATTTTGATGAGGACATGATGGACCATGAGTTGTACTGACTGATGATCGGTGGGGCACGGTGCAAATCAGGATAAGCATCGGAATCTTCAACACTTGAATCTTGAGATTTGAACATGACAGCGTGACACGACCTGTGTGCTCAAGTCGGATCATATTGAATTCAAAAAATTATTTATTCTGGGAACCCAATCAAACGCAAAATGTGATTCTGTTTGAATAGGACCCTCAAGAAGCCTGAGTAGGTCTCGAGCTAAATATTTATTTTTTTTAAATTCAAACCGCACTCATTCCTGCCAGAATAATTATTATTTTTTTCCACCACCGATACGGTTCATCTAAACTCATTTAACCCGACAATCTAGATATACTAACTGAGTTTCCCCTCACATTATTCCCCCCTAGAGTACATCACAAAAAAATATATATATACGATTCGATCCCAACGCAGAGAATTCTTTTCCTCTCCCCCACACACGCGATTATTACAACAACAAAACATTTTATCCGAAAAAAAATCCCATTAAATATAATAATGAGGAGCAGCACAACAGAGTGTATCCGGTAGGGAAAAGAAAAAAAATGTCACGATGAGAGATCGCGTGTACTTCTCGTGTGCGTGAGGGATTATATGAGGAGAGGGAGAAGCGGGGACCAACGTTTCCGGTGCACATTTTGAGAGAGAGAGAGAGAGAGAGTTTTAATGGATCGGGGACTATTGGATTCGAGTAGTAGTACTCTGTATAGTACTCTGATTTTCATGGTGGGGGTGGATGTGGTAGTACTGAAATGCTTTTGTGGGGAATGTGATGGTCGTGGAATGAGATCATTCGAAATTATGATTGAAGAAAGGCGACTTGTATTTATCAATTGCATTTGCATTTACTTGGGGATATGATGGTCGAGTCGGTCGGGAATTGTAATGGAATTCTCTTAAATTAAGGCAAATCAAGTAAACGGGTTTTGCAATTTCGATTTGTTCAGTTGTACTGCCACGTGAAATATTTAATTTTGAATACGTATGAAATGGTGGTTCTACCTGACTTATTTTTTGCAAATGATTGATGAAGTTGGATAAGTCAAATCCAATAAAATGGTTGAGTCTTTGGAATCGAAATTAAATCGGAGGAGGCAACTTCCACCAATTGTAATTGCGACTTCAGTTCATCTTTATTAACTAGCCTTTATGTAGAATTATAGGTTTTAAATTTCCGATGAATTTTTATGACTTCAACTCTGATTGTTTTTGGGGGGTAATTTTCAGGGGAAATCTGTATACTTGGTTCAGCCTGAATTTTTTCTACTGGGACTCGAGTTGCTGAATATTTAATGTTTTTGCTGGGGTGTTCAAGTTACAAAAAGTGACTCAACTCAACTCTGATGATTCCGACTGACATGAACTCTGATTTTTTTGCAGTGAATTTGGAAAAATCAGAGGCAACTAGGGTCAGTTCAATAGGAAATATTCTATGGGTAATTTGCAGGGGAAATCTGTATACTTGGTTTAGCCTGAATTTCTTCTACTGGGATTCGAGTTGCTGAGGCCAATGTTTTTGTTGGGGTGGTCAATTTACTTAGCAAAAAGTAGTAAGCTAAATTTTGTCAGTCCAGAATTCGGGAACACTTTTGCAGACTCGATGAACTCAACTCTAAAATTCTTTTAACAAGAATTTCTACGAAACAACCGACCCAACCTTGTTGACTTGATTAAAGCAATAATTGACGCGGGGATTTCCACCAGTCCAATAAGCAATAAAATTGGTTGGGCAATAATTAATTAACCACAGAAGATTTAATTACTACAGAGCAACCTGAGAAATAATAGGGCTTTCATAATAATTTAATTAGCTGCAGCCAGACCACAAAAAAAAACTCTAAAATTCATTGCCTTCCCCTGATTTAATTTCAGTAGACTGGGTTTATAATTGCGTATTGATTGGGTGCGCTCATGTGGGTAGTTCATTTTCTAATGAGGGTTTTGGACTCGAATGAATACTTTCCAGCTTTCTAATTATAATTTCCGATACACGGTGAAAATATTAATTCAGCATCTCTTCTGAACCTTATTGCCAAGTTGCTCATAAATAATCCCTGCTCGCTTCATTGCTTGAATAAATATTTGATGAGGAAGTAGTAGAGTGGGGAGCAGCGAAGCTTGCCAAGAATATGCGAGTTGTACATAGGTTTTTGCAAGTCGCCCCGTTGCACTCTTCTCTCGTTGCGATTTGTGGGCAGTGCACGTCCTTTGTCCATTTTTCCACCATTTTTTCGGTGGATAAATGGATGAAATGGACAGAGTCATGTGTCATATAATGCAACCCTCGTAAATGAGTTAAATGAGGTCATAAAAAATCGGTCTGGAAATGCGCATCACAGACAATCTGATATTATTACAGATATTGTTATTAAACCCAAATATTATTCGCATTCATATGATCTGGCATTACACGTTCCTTACTGGACTTAATTGCGTATTGATTTGATTATTCATTGCGGGCATCGGAGAAAACAACTTGCTTGAGACGCTTTTTCTCGCCATCATTCCAACCAGCATCTCAATTCATATTTAAGCGAATTTATGCGTAGAAAATCTCAAAATTCAGGACATTGATTTTAAATGCACTTGATTTACTCGCTGAATTTTGAGTTAGAACAACTTGAAAGATAATTTCCAGCGAGGATTTGTTCACCCCCAATTTAAATACTTATTTCAAGCATTCAACTATCATCTCGCGTGGAACCAACCGAACTGTTATTTTTTCTCCGTGAATTTTCACAGAGAGTTACCCGATTAAAAAATTTTACGAGCATATCAAACGCACATTTCTCCCCATACATTTTACCCCCAGAATATCTCGAAATTGGTGGTTCACTTCAGACGGGTTACAGATTCTAAATAAAATAACGTTAAACCCTCGTTAAAATCACTAAATCCCTTGACTGAACCCCCCAGAGAAATTTCTAAATTACAGTGCGGCGATTCGTGATTCAAGCGCTATAACTCCCTTTTACAAAGCGCCCACACTTTCCAACTCGATCCACAGCAAATTCCCCTCAAAAAAATATATTTTCACAAAAAATAAAAAAGTAAATTCCATACAATCAATCAATCACGCGATCCCTCACAAATCCCCCAACCACCATCAACATCACCATCATCATCACTCCACCGACTCCATACAGACTCACGTTCTCTCATTCTCCCATAAGCCACGATCCTCAAAATAAACACCACTCGATCCCCCATCCCATCCAACCGCATCGAGAGTGTCGCTGTAGATCCGTCCCGTATCCTGGGCAGGCCCCGCCTCCACACCACGCTCTCACCCAATAAGAACTCCGCTCCCACGGGTATGTTCACTCCTCACTCGCGATGTCAACTCACCTACATGGTGTCTCTGTGCTGTTGTGGATCGATACTCTGTCTGCTCATTGTTCAGGCATTGTTTCAGGTGAGCAGCTAGAGCAGAACAAAGTGAGCAACGGTGGAGAATAATCGACTCAGAGCTAAAGGCAGTAGTAACTGTGCCCCTCTCATGATTACCGAGTTGGATGGGAGTTGGCGCTCACGTCCGCTCAGGTGCAACTCGATCCGAGCCAAAAGATCTAACTCAGGTACAAAACTAACTCTGGCTGGACAAGCTGGATCTGAGCCACTGCAGTAAATACTTGTGCTTCAGTCAGTGTCTGGTCGTCGGTCGGACAGGATACATATCACTTCACTGTGCTGCTGCTCCTACTCGAACCTCTCGTTGGGGCTACTTAAGGACACACATATCAAGAGCAACTATTTATCAATTATGGATAGTTTTATTATTTAGTTTTTGTGAATTATTTATTTGACTGATTTGTCCGACATGAGTGGACATGGTTGGATTGTTATTACTGTGAACTGGGTTTAAATTGCGGTGAATTGAGTTATCACGATGCTGAACATGAACGTGAGTCAACTGGGTGGAACTGTCTACGCCACCAAGAGGAGGAGGAGGAACGGCAAGAGGTGAGCCGATTTATTTATTGTACTCTTTTTCGAATAATACTTAATCACTTATTGTGAAGTGAGTGGGACTCGACCTGTAATCGGATTATTGTGGAGCCTTGTGATGTGATGAAACTTCATGGGAATCGGATTTTATAACTGGACTCGGGATCAACGAGTTATAATGCGCTTGTGTTGTGTTTAATTGGGCTGGAATGGAATAAATTGTTTTGGCTGGAGTTATTATTTCACCATTAGCGCTTGATTCGATTTCTAGAAAGCAATAAGGGAGAAAACGAAAGGGTCGAGTTGTTCCCTCTGGAATTGTGGTTTGGGGTTGGAAAAAAGATTTATTGTTTTTGTTGTGAGGATTCATTTCTCAGAGTTTTTAAAAGGATTGTGTGTTATCAGTGTTATGTTTGGCTGGATTTGAAGTGCTTTAGTTGCTTGGCGATTACCGAAGTCTTGGGCTTTTTCACTTTTATTGTTTTTTGTTTGCTGCAGTAATGAACGAGTATAAGTATTGGTTTTTGGTGGAAAAATTTGAACTCTTGACTTCGCTTTGGAATTACTGTAGTGACCCGTGATTAGTTTGAATTTCTATAGAAACTGGCCAATAATTCCCGAAATCGGGGAAAAAATTTCCCTTCAACTGACGTTGAAAAATTTGAAATGTTTGGTATTTCAAATATTTATTTTCAATTGGTTTCAATTCAACACGGTTGTCTTTATTTGTCGTGAGAAATTTTTAAATTGTAGCAACAAAATCCTGAAAATCAGGGAAATTCTGAAATTCTTTCATTCAAAATTCACGAAAGTGGAAAAAAGGCCATGATGTGTTGGATGTTTGAACTAACTTCAGCACCCCCGAAATTCCCTTTATATAATTTCTGTAAATATTCCCATGGAAAAGTCCAAGTGAACATAACAACGAAAACAAGAGAACGAAAAAAAATTGTTGAATGAGAAGTGAGATGCGTAATGCTGTTGGATGCGATATGGCTCGACTCTCAAAAGAAAAAACATAAATATTTTAGCAACCGCGATAATAATAACAGATCTGAACTGAACTCACTCAGTCAGCCACACACAGACTCACTGGAACTACTTATATACCCTGACACTATCTTAGATGCACACAACGCATACGTAATTTTATGTTGATTATTGACTCTACCTGAATTTTAAATGCAAGCTCATTTACGAGAACACTCGCACTTGAGCACTCTGCTTTGTCATGGGGGAGATTTGGAAATGCACAATACGAGTGGAATAGAACTTCTACTCTCGTGAACACGGTTTCTTTCGTAATCCAATAATGAAATGGGATCATGTTTTGATAGATCAGTTTTTTTAACACAATAATAACCAGTCAGGCCCATTGCATTTAAGTACGACATTCGAATTTTCACAAAACCCCAGACTCATTCCAGAAATGATTCCACTCACTTCAAATCAAATTTATCAGTCCAGTTTAAAAAATAAATCTGGGAGCAATTAAAAAATAAACCGATCTAGTCGCTTCCACCTTATTAACATAATCTCAATCAGATTTTCAAAAACGTCAACTGTCTCCATAAATTCGCAAAGCTTATTCAGAAAAAACTACCTGATTCGGACAATCCCGTCAAATTAGCACTCGAATTCCCCCCAAAAAATATATTCCCTTCTCATCAGTCCCAAAATAAATCCGCGATCTGATGAAAATTAACCGATTAAAAATAATTTAAACCTAATTTTAAAAAAATCCAAATCACATTCACAAACCCGTCAACTGTCCGCAAAAAAACCCGTTCATTCACGCTTATCGATTCGTGTGCACATTTTTTCTTCCCCACGCACGTTTTTACCCATTGAGCATTAAAGTTCTCTGGTTGATGGACACTAAACACGATATAGCATGAATAAGATTATAAAAAAAACTGCAGCACGCACGGCGGAACAACCTCACTACGTCATAGGTGGAAAAAAATCTCCGTGCACTAAATACTAATCGATAAGCTGGTCAATGAATAAAAGTCAGGGTCTCTGAAGGAAGAAGAAGTTTATTTTTAAAAACATTACAGCAAATATGTATTTCTTGGGGGGCGGGTGAGTATGCAGTGCCTCCAGACAAATATATGTTCCTGGAGAAGAGGACGAGTATATATGGGCCCATTTATCATGGACCCGTGGATAATTTTGGTGCTCCCCCACTCTCGATAGCCATATGGTACGGAGTAGTATAAGTTTTTGTTTCTCTGTCCCCACACACTCGATCACTCACTTCCCCTCTCTCTCTTTACCCCCCCTTGCTTTTATTTACGCAGGACAACTCTCCATTAAACTGATTAGTGGAGTTAATTAGGGAGAAGGGGGAAAGAATGTTCCACCATCATGCTGCTGCTCCCGTGACTAATCGCATGAGAAACAACGAGACCATACAGACCCTCACTGTACTCCCCAACCCATTATGAATCGTAATAATGCGTGCATTACTCTGATGCGTTCCACCAAGAACACTCAGATTATCATTTACCCTTATTACCAATGCAAATTTCTTGTGCTTATGTAATCTGGCGCTTCCTGTTTCTACAAAAATATTTTCGTATTTTTCTACAAATTATTCTGAAAAAATCTTGAGCGACCCCACCCCCACTAAAAACTCTAACCTCTCCGCTGTTTATCCGGTTTGGTGGTTTTTCTGTCCTCCTAAGTGCTCCTAAATGTACGGTGCTTCTTCACGGATCATTAAACTCGGAGCAGCATCATTCTCAGTGAACGCGGTACTGCACCAGAAAAAATGTTTTCATGTTTCCCGAGCCAAGGAGCATCAGTAAGCCTTACTCTGGTCTTTCCATTCATGAGGTTGGTTCTCCATTTCGTGACTGGAGAACATTAAAGCACATCCAACTCCAGTGAATTCTTTACTTTCATTTTTCCCCCATGAAAGCAAACGCGTTTTTGCATTTTCATTTCCATTTTCATTCCCCGTTTTTTGCGTAAATTGAACGAGATTCCCTTTTCAATTCCACGATGCTTTTTTTTAAAGTTATTCTGCTCGACACTCGATCGATCCGGGTAGTAGAACTGTAGAACTTGGAACTATCTCTCTTTCGTTGTCCTGCGCGTGAGTCTGGCTGCTCGTCTGAATTCCTCCGCTGCTCTGGTTCGCTCGTCCTCTCTGATACGCTCTCCCAATCAACTTGATTGTCGCGAGTCGTGAACTCACGAGCATCCTCGGGTCTCGCCAAAAAGAATGGGATGGGCTTGGGGGGCTTCCTTCCGTCAGCATCTGAATAAGAAGGTTTATATTTGTTGGGAGCGAGCATCTGCAGCGGAAAGAACAAGAAATTAGGAAAGTTTTGTTTTTTGGATAAAATGGGATCTGGTGGATAACTATTTGGATTGGGAGAAGTCGCGATGGAATCTGATGGAAGTTGATGCGGACACTTCACCATGGATACTCCGCTGCTGATGCTAGCTGAAGTTTTCCAATGCCCTGAAAAAAATTCTGACCAGTTTTCATGATGAACAAAAACTGAGAAATGTAAAGTTTTAAGACTGGTGATCTGCTCGCTTTAAACCGCCATGGATACAGTGACAGGGTGCATAAATGCATTTTAAATTTGAACGCGGTAGTGTTGTTTGCATTGAAGTTGCCAGGGATACTGTCTGTCCGGAGCTCTGTTGAAATACTTATCCCGACTTCAAGGCTGAATTAGAAAATCTGTTGAGGAAACTAAAGTGAGAAAAGGGGGGACTCACGACTACCCTCTCTTGTCATGTGAGCAGGTAGGATTGGTGCTTCTAAGGGAAAATGAAGACTTTAAGGTAAAATATTAATATCTCTGGCATCTCGTTGGAATTGCTGGCAAGTTGCTTAAATTCAGCGATGCCCCTCAACCCAATTTAAATCTAATTCTAGGGTGACTAGAAAATATACTCCTATACTCCTCATTTTATTCACCAAATTACTCCGCCATCAAATAGCAATTTGCAATTGAAACAAAAAAATATATCGAGATCAAGTGTGATTTTCAATCCCTTCACAAAAAATGACTTAAGAAATAGGCAATAACAGTCCGATCGAATTAAAGCAGCGAGAGTCCCACGCTGCTTGCTTGATCCTATCCTCATATTTATATACATGTTTTCTTCTCAGCAGCACAATTAAAGCCTGTTGTTGTGTTGCTGCTGCGTCGAAAAATCGTATCGATCGACGGTGCTGTAGAGTTAGAGTGGTGTAGTTTTTTTTCTGAGCTGTAGCACACCACCACCACCACCACCAACACACTCACTCAATTTTCCTTACCCCAAACTTGTCCAGTCCAACAAGCAAAGCAAGGCACTAACTTATATACTTGCTTTTGGGTCTGTCTGCTGCTGCTGGTTTGGTCCGAACCGTATCATTAAATCGC
Source organism: Tyrannoseira gladiata (assembly GCA_027744355.1). NCBI lineage: Eukaryota > Metazoa > Arthropoda > Collembola > Entomobryomorpha > Entomobryidae > Tyrannoseira > Tyrannoseira gladiata. The sequence goes on along the minus strand of JAHZNH010001708.1, from coordinate 1,801 downwards.
GAAAAAAAATAATATAATATATTTTAACCAAAACCTGTAATGTCGGCGCCTCTAGCCAAGAGCCACAGCCAGAGATTTTGCTGGTGGATGGATGGACGGATCAAACCAAACATGTCGATAGAGTCTCGATATCAATTTTTTGTAGAGGAATGCAGCGACCCTGTTATCAAGCCCTATTATGTGTAATCATGGTACAAGATGCTACGAAAATTACAGGATTGGAACGGCATTCGATCGCGATTGGCTCAGGAGGATTTTTATTTTTTTTTTTTGAGAGATTCGATTTTTTGAGAGAGATCTGATCTGATCCAAGATGGCCGAATGGAAAAAGAATTGATAGGTCCACTAGTACTTGGTATATGACATCAGGATGCTTCCTGGAATGGTGCGATATGAGACATAGTTTGAGTTTTTCCCAGAGATCGTTCGTAATGACCTAATCTTGAGTCGGTGTAATTAAGCAGGAGAGCAGAAGAGTTTTTCAAGATTCCGAGTAACAAGCCAGAAAACAAGTCTGCTGGCTTTTAACAGTAGTTATTTTCCTGTCAATCTCTCGGTAATTTGGGTACGGGAATCTTCATATGCCCATTTAAACTCGCTTGCCTTTAAGGTTGAGGTCACCTGCTACTCAGGAGTGGTGTGTTTTTTTTATGCTTTTCGGGAGAAAAAAAAATGAGCCATGGTGCCAATATTATTTAGAAGGGAAGTATAATTGGGGGGAGCAAGAGAACTTTTACGAGCTGTAGCTGAGCTAGTGTGAAGTCGATGAAGTTTTGAGAGAAAAAGTTTTTTTGTGGGGTTTAGTGGAGAGTTCTTTTTTTGATGATGAAGTAAGTTAGCAGAGTTTTCTAACCTGTCAGGAAGCAGATCCATGATCGAGTGACGCTGTAGTGTGCCCCTGTCAACACGTTGAGCCCATCCCGGACATGACAGGTCATCAAAAATATTTTTATGAAACATGCTCGTATCGGGTGACAGGAATCTTGAAAATAAAAATTCGAGTAGGTACTTTGAATTGAAGGGCTTCTCCGTGCAATCCGATATATGCAAGGGGCTTCTTCAAGTATCCGCTTTCAAAAAGAACTTATCTGTCTTCATGGATCCAGTTAAATAACTCTTTCAGTTTTTATTCCAATAATTCCAATAACCTGTCCTGATCATCATGACAACAACCATAGTAAGTGGTGCAGTTGTTTGTAGATAGAGTCCCTCTAACTCATCCTTGGCAACACACGCCCATATATCTTGAACATCATCATTTCGCTCACTCCATTTTGAAATATATTTACCATCCACTATCCACTTCATTTTGAAATATATTTGAAAAGTGTGATTGCGTTGCCCAAATAAAGCGAGTCTGTGAGAGTATACCCCGATTAATTACTTGCACAACACCAAGTAATAATAAGCCTCGATGCACAAAAATTTTTCCCCATTAAAAATACTTACCCACTGAATAAAGTGCCACGTAGTTATGTATTTCCATAGAGATTAAGATGTGGACCGGGACAGGCCGCATGAAATATGCACGACTTTAAGGCAGCAGCGAGCCCCCTGAACAGCACTACAAGCACATACATAAATATACTTACATTCCAGCTCTAACCCCCTCCGTACCCACTACCCCATAAACAAATCACGGGTTTATGGTAATCAAAACACATATATTTTTTTACACAGTAATAACAATCAAAGTGAAGCTTGCTCTTGCATTATGCATTAGATATCTGTGAGTCTCCCTGTGGTGGTTTATGTACTCCAATATTTCACCGTGAACATCTCTATCTCTACTCTGACTCTG
>JAHZNH010001707.1:0-10961 GCA_027744355.1 Tyrannoseira gladiata | reverse complement strand
AAAATCCCCACCAAATGCATCCATAATTCCACCATTTCATAGTTCTGAATGGGGATGCGATGGTGCAGTACATCAGCCAGGCCAATATTTAATCGGTTTTATCAAAAGGGAAACATTTCTGGAGGGAGATAAGGGAAATCTTCGCCCGCGACGAAACATCATCATCATAGCAGCAGCAGCGACCAGAACTTATCTCTTATCCATGCTGACATTTTCATTGATGCAATTTCCATCTCAATTCTGAGGGAATTTAGCCCGTCTGTAGTTTTACTGTTGTAGATTAAAATTCTGGATTATGAAGAGTGCAATGGATGAAAAGCTTACACATCCTTTGCGTACCACATTAGACATCCCGCTATGACATTTTCTAAATTGCCCTTACTGCTTTGATGAAATTAAATGATTTTTATCAATTTTACTGTAAAGTTAATCTTGAATTATAGCGTGCAGACTGCAGTCCTGGTAAAATGCACAAAACAACCCCAATACAATTTGCAACCACATCAATATTACGGGAAAAATTGTAAACTACTTAGTTACGTAGTTTTGTGACATGTCCAAAAGTAACTTTTTCTAAATGTCACTTGCTTCCTCATGCAAAATTTTAATTTTTAATCCTAAATTAACTACAATTACGCTACACATGTCGTTATGAAATGTCAAGTCTTTACGGATTCTGCAAACTTATTTATACCGACTATTAACTATGATTCATAACATGTTTTCAAAAAGTAAAGCGGCGTCAAACCTTACAATCAAATCGAAATCAATCCCTTCAAGTCTAACCAACCTAAGTACACTGGTCATGTTGACCAATAACTCCTTTTACGTTCCAAACATAAATAAACTATATAATTACTTGGGTATCCATTCCGTTCAGCTGGACAACGACTACTACTAGTAGTTTATCCATTTCCAGTGACGCCATGTTCCTGCCGCTTTCCTGTCACGTTTCATCAAACCCTCTTAAATATTCATGGGAGCACGTCCTTTCCCTCAAAAACAAGGGAAAATGTCAACATCCAATACTCTTACTATCCGCTCCCACAAAATATAAATGACTTCTAGGAATAGCGTGCTCAAAGCCGAACACATTGTTTTCCCTCATATAAACTAAAACCACGAAGGCTCCCACTCTTCGCCATAAAAATTGACTCCGAGCTCCTCCAGCAAGTCTCCATTCCATCATTCTCCCGTCGCCCCAGCCACTCTTATTGCAAAGTCAGCCAATCTATGACGGAGTAGCACGTTTTTTCCTCGATTTCGAAACCTTCCTCTAAGTCTAACCACACCACCCCACAGGCGATGGCGATGGCAGAGTTGGGGCGACAGAAAAAAAATATATATTTGTGAATAGAGGAGCTATTTATTACGTCAATCAATACTTATCCGGGGGTAATCTTCTGTGTAAATATGAGCTTCACTCAAATTTTATGAAAGTTTCGATGTCACGCTGACATTGTGACATGAAACGTGTGTGTGTGTGAAATATATACACCCTTTCCCCCATTCAGTCACTCACTCCCTCACTGACTCTCTCTGAGGGAAGCAGTTGGTCCAACTTCCATCAGTATTGGAGCACGAACTTTTATTACCCATACGCACAATTTCCGCTTCCCCGGCCAAAAAAATTGCTAGCTTTTCGCAGGCTATAATTTAAAAATACAATGGGGAATTGGAATCGCAATAATTTTATAGGTTACGCACGCATGTCGACTCATATCATCATTTGGGATCTACGGCCCCTTCCTGGAAAACTTATTTTCATTTCCAAAATCATTATTGATACCATCCAAACCCTTCCCGATCATTATCGACGCATTTGCCTGACGTCCTTAGTAGTGTGTGCACCTCTCCATTAAGCCATATATAAATACGACAAGCACAAATGGTAGGTGCTCACTCACTCAGCTCAGTACGCATTCCTTCTGTAATGAATTAATTAGAGCACATCTAATAAAAGACAGAGGCAATCAAAAAAGCATTTTCCTCGAAGTCTATTTTCCACCTCCCCCTGAAAAAAACTACTTACTTGGAAAAGGGGAAAGAAGCGCACACTCGAGCATGCAAGAAGGTTACTACATAGTAGTCACGACGTGAGTACATGCCGTTCCATTGTATGTCATGAAATATTTAGGCGGAGGTCTATTAAAATTGAAGTTGACAATTATCTATTTCCCCTGTGTCTCCCGGTGAAACCATGTGGAGCTTCGATCGTCGCTGGGGAATGACATATATATATCAAGCGCGGTCATATACGCAGAATAGAGCGGGAAAAAGCATTTTGGATCAGAGAGGTTAGGAGACATCATCGTTGTGAGGTTGGTTGGTTTGGAATTCTTTTGCGGTTTTGTTACCGCATACGTGAAATCCACTCACTCACTGGCATGGCAGTTCAAGCCCAACAAACAAAACCACAAAGTGCATTTTTCTCCTCCGACAAGTGAGGAGGACCCCAGATTAAAAAATAGTTTTGAAGTGGGGATGAAAACTTGACTAAATAAATCAAGCCGACAGATGTGCTTCCCGCAAAAAAAAATTCAATTTTCCTATAAACTAATATAACTGGGACTGGATGATCGTGATCATCATCCCCACGAGCGAGAGAGGATTGAATGACGGTCGGTCAGCGTCATCACATCGCATCGGGTGTTGGATCGAGTCGTTCTCTTTCGGGGAGAATATGAAGATGGAAAAGAGGCACTGACAAAGGAATCTGGTGGATGGATGGATCCTCATATTATTTTTGGGATGTTCCATTGAAAAAATAGTTGCCGGGAAAAAAGCAAAATTCGAGTGATTAATCTCACCGCGGAATTGGTTTCGTTATAGTTGAGTTGTGGATTGAACTGGATTGGATGGGGAGAGGAGAGGAGTGGAATGGAGTGTGCTTTAGATTTTCACGATGATTTCTATTTTTAAGATAAGTATATTTGCATTATATTCCATGCACTAAGCATATTCTCCCTCCCGATGGTTCATTATCAAGATGAGAAATCTCGAAAAAAATTCTCAAGTGAAAAGCTCATTGAATGAAAGGCTGTTCCATTTCTTGGAATGAGATAAATTGGGAAGAGGGCTATGCATTCCCCACACGATTTGAGATGGGACCATCCCAACCTATCCATCTCCTGCCATATCATCATCATCATCATCATTGAGTATACCTCATCTCATCAAAAATCTTTATGTGGGGCGCCCTTTTCCCAAGTGGATATGCTTTTGGATCTTGATTATCATTTCCATCTAACATTTCGAAAAAATGAGAAATTATTTCTGCGAAAAACGCAAAGGAAAATGTGATTCGAGAACTTAATGCAAAAAATGTGATTCTTAATGCATTCACAAAACCACGTCACAAAAATTCGCCGACACCTCAGCGACATGAATTAGGAGGTAATATACTCGTGTTATCCCAGTATCCATCAAAATCCGAAATCTTGAATTCGATCCCATTCACCAAAAAAACGATGACCGATAAATTGTACAATCAATGCCTCATCCACGACGCTACCAATACCACTGCTGGTCATCCCTCGCCAATTTTTGGGAACGACCAACCGTTCTGTTCTCCCTCATTCTGATGTCAAAAATTCGTAACGTAATGACTCGCGATGCACGTGTAATGTGTAGCCCGTCCTCTCTACTTATTGATCAGTTTCTAAAAAATGAAATTCACTCGTAACTGCATTTTCCCTTTTCAGACTGTAGCAGTAGAAGCAGCACATGCTTTAAGAAGTGGAATACTTAATACTCCTTCTCCATCAATCCAATCATTGAATTGGGTGATGTGATGATTATTAGCTTGCATGATGCGCAGACATGAAACCGCCAAGACATTACACACTTTACTTTAAGTACATTGCGATGTGGCTTTGAGTTACAGAGGAACAATGAAATTTATGCACCACACAAACCAGACAGGGCCAAACTAGTGCGATGTGTGATGCAGTGCTCGAAAAAAATGTATTCTAATTCTAATGGTTTTGAAACAAAGTATGAGATGGGCTCATTTTGGTCCCATAATTGCCTCTTCCTTGCAACTCGCTTCATTTCATTGGAGATGAGAGGAGAGGAAGGATATGGATGCGAAAGCATTGAAGTTGAGCATGACTTATTTACCCGTGGAATTTCATGTTCTAATATGAACGGCAAACTTTCCACCGAATTCTGAGGCGATCCATCTCCTCTTGAGAGACAACACATACTACATACTTACACTCCATTCATTATCATCATCAAGATGAAATATCATCATGATGCATATTATTAAGCATACTTCCTCAGCATTCCTCTCTCTCTCTCAGATTCCCTCCCCATCATCCCAAACTCCAAGGATAGGTTCCTGAGCGGAGCTGACTTCTTTTTCTGGCTTGAGAAATTAACGGGAGGCTTGCTCAGCAAGAGGCTGAGTACTTCGTTGGATGGAAGATTATACTTTTGGAGAAGGAAAGATTCTTCTTCTCGAATATCTTTTGGAACAATGACAATGAATTGAGTTTTTCACTCCCATTTTCTCAGACTCAAGAAAGAGGAGACGGAGCTAGAGGAAGCCCCTGATGAGGATGAGTGAAGTGAAGGGTGGCTGAATTCATGCCAAATAGTCTCTCTCTTTTCCCAAGCTCCCCCATTGTTCTCCCTTTGCGGTTCAATTTACTTCGGGGAAAACAATAAGAAATGAGGCATTTAACACTTTTAAATCGCGACTGAGTCTGACTACCCAAATTGAAAAAAAATGGGAATGAAGAAGGGTCAAAAAATGTTTTTCCCTTTTCTTCCGGATAGGATCGTGTTTACAGTTCTCATTTGAACGCGATCGACATCTCATCATGATGGGTTCATGCTTTTCTTTTTCCAAACCGGTTCCGTGCTTCTGTGCACCTGCTATGCTCCTGGAAAAAAAGAGTTGGAGCACCAATAGAAAAGTGAATTGAGTCCGTAGCTATACGAGGAAGCATCTTGAAATTGTTCACCTGACTCATCACGATCATGTGTCTGGGATTAGTCCCTTCCCGAGAAATTCCACTTTTCCTTGTATTGTATTCCTTTCCGCGTAAAACCACTACTGCTGCCACTACTGCTTTGAATGAAGAGGAAATGAGGAAGAGTAATGTAATATCCTCTTATTTTAGCAAACTTAATCAGTTTTTTTTCGCTCAGTCTTTCTTTCTCCACTTCATTCCTGAGGATGTAATAATATTACCCGCGAGAATGAAGCTACAAAAAAACTGCTCTTCATTTTCGTCAAACCTACGACTACGACAAGGGAATCTTCATTTGTTCCTACATCTCTCCCCTTAATACTCTTAATAGTTAAGGGATGCTACGCTTTACTAAATATGTAGTCGACTGTCTTTATCATATCATGTCTAACGTCATCACATCTTTCACTTATACCGTTCCCCACCACAAGAGATAAAGATGAGTCTATAAAAATGTGAAGTGGAGGATTGAATTATTCTCCAAAAAGAATGATGAAAACGAATTTAAATGAGAGCTCATCCAAAAAAAACTCCAAAGTGGATTAACTCAAGCAACATCACAGGGTTAAAAAAATGAGACGAGTCAATGAAAGCCTCTAGTACCCCCACCACTGCACCGAGCTACTTTACTGCCCTTTGACTTCCCTTCCCAAGAGATGCATGTACCAATACCAACCAATGCAAGGCTAACTGACTGACTGATGCTTTTGAAGCCCAACTTCTTGACTCCCACGCCCTCTCAAGTATCCATCCATCCAACGAACCAACGGTGGAGCATAATGATTTGCTAAGTTCATTAATCAACGACAGTTCGTCAACATTAATAACCTGGATTTTGACATTTTGTCGCCCGCTCTCCGCTTTGTCCCTCGCCGCCCCCTTTAAGGAGTTTTTATTTTGAAGCCCTTGGCTTGGACCCGGAACCGGGGAAGTTTACTTGGGAAATCCAGAGTCCTTTATTTTGTGATGGAACTTTTGTAACAAATTTTTTTCTCTCTCGAAGGATTCCTTCTGGAGTAATAAGTAGAAGTTTCTAGCCTTCCTCAAAAACTTTCGAAATTCCATTTTCCGTCCCGTCGTCCTCTCTCCCCAAGAAAAAGTTTCTAATAGCCCTAATGCATTATTTCAGGCTCCTCCTATAATGACAATGATGACTTGACTCCTACACTTCAGCCTAATCCAAATCCGAAGATTCTCCACTCTTCACTTCATTTTTGACCTTTCTCTACATCCTATCCGACCCTTCCTCACAAGGGGAGAAAATACTTCGTCCTGAAGATTACGAACTAGAACAAGAGCATCATCAACATCTACTTATTTCTAATCACAGAGGAACTTTTTTTGCGCAATCACGGAACGACATTTTTAAATCCTAAAGAAAACTTCCAGTCCATAAAAATCCACTTGAACAAGAGCGTTTATCTAATGAACAGCGCTTTTTCCAAAATCTTTTCCAATGATCATGTTTCTTTCGAGACGACAATGTTGAACTCTCTTAAAAAACTCATTTGCATTCTCTAGCTACGGACAGAAAAAAAATTGTATAAGCGAATGAGCGAGCCTCTGAGCTTGTCTCTAGCTCGTCTCTAACGTGCATAGTGATGGAGTCAGAGCCCATAACGCATTTGGAATGAGGTGAAGACAACGAACAAATAAAAATAGAATTTGAGGGGAAAATAATCTTAAAGTGTGCAATGCTAATAATGAGAAATAATGTTGCTTCTCCCTTCCTCCTCCGCCTCTTCATTTTTTCGTGGTGATAGTAGCTCCGTGGAAGACGACAAGAATATACTTCCGATGGGGTTTAAAACCTCTTTCAAGTCAAGCCATCATGCCACGCCACAACCAATTTAAAAGGAGGGAGATTAGCCTGTTCCATAGTCAATAGGAGTTCACGTAAGGATGAATATTGTGTTTTTTTGCGTCTGAGAAAAAAATCACCTCAATTAGCGTTGATCCGCGCAATCTCCATTCAATTTAGGATTTTTTGTGAGATGTCACAAGACCAAGTAATTTTAGTAATTCTGCTGCTCTAAGCTGTTTAGTACGAAGTACTGGAAATGAAATGAACAATAGTAGTAGCTCTTCCCATAAACGCCTTGAAGAAAACAACGGTGCTAATGAAGGGGGAGAATAGAAGGGGAATAATTAGAACGGAATAAAAATGAGAGGGAGGAAACAAAACAAAATGAAAATAATTGTATTCGTCCCCAGAAAGTTTCATCCAACTTGAGAATTTATCTATTCGACAGAAATTAATGATCCTGTGTGTAAATGAAATGGGAGGGATTCAAAGCGGTTTGTGAAGTGATTAATATAAATAAGAGTAAGTACTTACTAGGTTCTGGTGAATCATGGACACTTTCTAATTTGTTCGGATAATTGACCTAGTTTATCGCACTTAGAGGATTTTTAATTGTCAATTAAAATTTTTAATTTGGGAGGGAGGAGCTACCAGGGAATTTTTTACAAATTGCTGGAAACTTTGAATTGATTTGGCTTTGAGGGAAAACAGCGTCGTTACAGAGTATATCCACGTACTTCCATAATAAACACCTTATTAGATTTCTTGGTTGTGTGGTTCACAATGACTAACATAATACAACTCCTCTACAACCAATAAGGTCAAGCAACGAGCTGACAAACCATCAAGTTCATCCGTAACAACAGTTTCTATTTCTTCGCGAATACAACATAATACAAAGGCTGCCTCCATGAAGGCATCTAATTTGCATACGCTTTGATTTGGCCGGGGTGCATTTAGTATTCACACCTCGCACACAATATAACTATCACAATCCTCCCATCCCGTGACAAAAGGAAGAGTTTAATTGGCTTCACAATTAAGGGAATACCTAAAGCATGACATTTCAATCCACAACAGTTTACATTCCTTTCTTCATGCATTTTTGTTGAGAATAAGTAAGTAGTACTCTTACTTACTGTTTTAAGAGTGAACCTTTAAACCACCCAACTTTACGGAGGAGGAACATAACAATCTCAATTTTTAAAGCTAAGAAAATTTGTGCTTCACTTTGTTTACGGCCGTGATACTTGTGTCCCACTAATTAAATTAGAAATTGAGGAGATCCTCCACACCAACTCCTATTTTGTGGGAATTTTTCATCGCGGACTAGCTTCATTAACCCAGCGACTCAGATTCAGTGTTCCGTTCCATTGTCCATTATTCTTAAGTAGAAGGCTACATAACCATTCCATCCAGCGGGATGATCATTACTATTACTATGTACGTTCATAAAAAGCTTCGCTGTGCCTAGTTACTTTCTGAAGGCGACACTCAGTCAGCTCAGGGGGACTTCCAACCTGACATTAATATTCCTCCTATTCTGTTCTGAGAACGGTCCACGGGAAAAGGTCATATTGCATGCGCAAACACGCACACAGATAATCCATTGAAAAAGAAACAAGTGGTAGGGGTACCTTCCCCAACAACATCCTCATCATCGTGATCGTGATCACCAAGAATAGCTCCACTCCAGAACAAAGGGATTTATTAAGCTTGTGTGTGGGACCCAAACCACACACATGCGTCAGGCGGCAATATGAGAATGATGATGATACACACCAGTTCTATTTAGAAGCCAGCCTCGTCCTCGTCTCGAGACCAATTTTAATATAAAAAAGAGGAGCAGAGATGCTCTATATTTTTTTAGTAAACAAGTCCATTCAACAAAATAAGCATATTCCCTTCCCGAGAACTCCGAGACTTAAACTTGACTTGATTTTCTTTTGGGAAAGAATCAAGAGGAAATGCACCAGAAGAAGAAGAGCTGGGTTTTGGTTAGGCTTGACTTGACTTGGCTACGAGGTTTTTTTCTCTCTGGGATGGGATGTCAGCGAAACGGAACGGTGTTATTTTCGTTTATGCTGAAACATGCACATGCATGCCTCTCTGCAACCGACTGACGATGAGCTGAAGTGAGAAATAGTAGTAAAAAGAAATTGTGTTGCGTTTTCCATTTTTTCTGGGGGAAAATGAAAGTTTCATTTTGGGTTGGGAAGGATGGCAAAAAAATGAGTTTGTTTTATGATTGTTTTGATGTTTCGTGTCTTGTCGCTCCTGATGAGGAAAAGGTGATTATGACTGCCTGCCTGCCTGAATACCTGCCTCCTTGTGTACTTTAGATGATGGACTACACACACAGGTTAAATTGAACTCTGATCTTTTTTTCAGGCGGAGGAAAAAAATAACTCAATTAAAAATGTGCACTAGGAGGACTGCTACAGAAAAAATGGAAATTCTACTTTACTGGCGCTCTCTCGCAAACGCTGCGTTGGCCTCGTGAACAGGAAAAAAAATTGTGTAAGAGATTCTTTTAAGGTAAATAAACAAAAATTTGTGAGTGTGTGTGCAAAGAATGTGAATGGGGATCATGATGATGATTTGAATATGATTTGGTTGAGTTCATTGGAGTACAAGATTTTAATGAAAAAAATACATGTGGAATGGATTGGACTGACTTGACTTGGCTTGGCTCGACTTGAAGTTGATCTTGTGAAAATTGTAAGAATTTTGTGAGGAAGTCGATAGATATCTGAACTTTTTTTCNTGATTTGGTTGAGTTCATTGGAGTACAAGATTTTAATGAAAAAAATACATGTGGAATGGATTGGACTGACTTGACTTGGCTTGGCTCGACTTGAAGTTGATCTTGTGAAAATTGTAAGAATTTTGTGAGGAAGTCGATAGATATCTGAACTTTTTTTCCTTTGGAAAAACACCACCACACCGCACCGGTTTTTTGATACATCATTATCAATTGTGAGAGAATGCTTTTGAGAGGTCACCAGGATCAAACGTGATTTCTTTGAGTAATGATGATGTTGAGGGAAATGTGAGCTCCACTACTGACTGCCTCATGCAGCTCGAATGACATGAGTGGAGAAGATGAGCACACAGCATCAAAGAAGACAGAGGGACGGGGAGAGAAGGGGATGCAAGAATGGGAAAAAATTGTGCATTTAGCGGGGGTAGTAGCATCCATCGATCCCGGATTTATATCCCTTTTTTTGCGTACCACGACTGACTACTGACTGCGTGCTCCTGATTGAAATGTAAAGTTGGAAGAGTTGGAGCCGTAGAGCTGGAGATGCGCTTTTCAAACCCGATATGAAAAAACTTTCCAAGCGGATAAGAAAATATTTACTTTCGCTCTTTTATTCTATTTTCGTGGAAAAGTGCTCGGAATCGCAGAGTGAGGGAAGTATTGGGGGATTTTAGAGGGGGAAACTACTTATTGCGATTTGAAATGGAATGGAATGGAACCGAGCGATTCACCGATTTTCTAGAGTTCGATGAGAACTACTATGAGTTGTGAGTCCTATTTACTAAGCGAGTCTTTAAGCCTGAGCTTGGGCAAAAAATGTGATCGGTGAGATGAAATATTTATTAACCGAGTTGGCCCATCCACCGATCATTTAGTTAAATGTAGGTTTGATGCATTTATTACTCTAGGCAGAATACCTAACGTCAGGGGAGGTATGAGTGAATAACTTGTATTTATGAGAGTGAGCATGCAAAATTCATTTCAATCATGTTCTAATCACTCCAATCCAATAAATCGATTAGATTTGGATGAAATCCAGGCGAAAAAAATCACAGTAGGAGATAGTCACTGTTATCATCATCATTGAAAGCAAATTTATATCACATCATTTAACAACTTTACAGTTTCACCTTCAATCAGAGAAAAAAATCATGAATGAATGAACCAATTCTCCAACCGAGTTGCATTAGCACTCTCCATTCTGGAAAATTCCCCGGTCTCAATCAGCTCCGCAAAGTGCTACTGATTTGGCCTAATTTGCAGCTTATCAGGAGGATTTTGATAAGCCTCCAATGGAAATGCAAACAAGATAGGGTAGTTAATTGCCGAAATGTGGAGACTCTTTAGTGGACATTGTACTCATATTCAACATTGATTGATGCATCGTTCATTGATAAGCAAATGAAGTGAA
>JAHZNH010001706.1:0-11586 GCA_027744355.1 Tyrannoseira gladiata | reverse complement strand
ATGGTTTTTGTGTTGGAAAGGATTCAGGTTGTTTTTTTTGGAAAGTAAGAATGCATTCAGTCATTAGAATAGACTTTGGTTGAGTCCTTGATTCATTCGAGATGTGAAAATTTAAGTTTGGAATGCCACATCATCATCATTATGGAGAACCCCCATTAAGTTATTACTGAATAGGAATTCTTCTCCCTTCAGTGTGAAGTCAAAGTCAAAGGTCACATCATCAAAAAATAACACGAGAAGCGTGAAAATAGCAGACTGAATTTGATGACTTGATTCATGCAAAAAATGCGATGGGATGTGATAATTCTGTCTTCCAACCAATGTAATAACCTGTTTTTTAAGTGAATTAGCAATAAATGAGAGTGTAATCGCTGACTTTAGTGCGATTACTAGGTACTAAGGCTTAGGTCGCCCTTTCAATTTCAATGCAGCGCTAATTTGTGGGAAACACTATCGAGTCGCACAAGCAATAAATCATAATTTTCCTCTGAAAAAAATCTGAAACTGGTGAGCATTAAAATTCTGAACTGCGATTCTGATTCTGAATGAAATTCATGCCGACTGTGAAGCTAAGCCGAGGTTTGTTGAGATCTAACGGGTAATTAAGCAGTCAATAAAAGTGTCATCGTAATGATATAATTCCTAATCGAAGTCGTGGATCACAGCAAAACACGACCGACTGGGGCTGATAAGCGTGGCGGCATTCTCACATTCACAGAATCAAGAATCTGAATCAGAAAAACTCATGTCAATTCACTTGTCATGTCACTGCTCGTGTTTTGGATTTGTGTTGCTCGCAAATGACAAGTGTAATGGTGGTGTTGCCCCACACCACCCCAATGTCTCAAGAAAACTGCCTAATTTTCTTGTCAGAAGCTTGCCGACATGACTCACGACACGATTCTCGATGTCGAACAAAATTCCTTGCAAGTAAATGCCCAACTTCTGTTGCAATAAATAAATAAGTGACAAGTGATTATGAATTACTTGAGCAGTCACTGAAGCAATGGATTGGAATTTGGTGGGGGAATGCAGAAAAATGCAATTCGGAGAATAAAGCGTCAGTTCTTTTACTTTGAGTGGGTTAAGTTGAGTTGGATCGAGCTGGGCTTTGAAAGGATATTGCATCACCAAATTATAGATTGTGGGCTTTATCCCATCCCTTCTTGAAGAGATAATTATGGACTAGAGCCTAAGAAATCCGGCTTACAAAGAATATCAATGAAATTCAGTGAAATGGATTGGCCATTCTTAGGACTTTGAGTGGACTTGTTTAAATTCGCGAAATTCAATTCATTTCATGCAGAAATGTATTATGGAGGGAGTTTTCAATTTTTCTTCTGGATTTCGCTAATAATTAAGCACACTGCAGTACTACTTTGCACGTCTAATTCTGTATTTATTTCTGGGAACTCGGTCTCAACGAGCAAATGAGCTTGACAAATTTGTGAACTCATTCCTCCTCAAAAATTTATTTTCTGGATGGGCCAGTCTTCTCAATTTACCCCAGATTCGATTATCGCGGTGATAAAATATGCAGGCCCATGGCTAACCCGACTGAATTAAGGACCTGGTGTATATCCACGTCCAGTCTGTATCAATTTATGGTGCATCTGCACTTTTTCCCTTGGAGCAGGATAAACAATAGCCATACAAATGACAGTTACATTACTGCACAATTTAATTTCCCCCCGAATTAGGGCAGACCGTCCAAAATATACGGAGCTTCCATTCAGATTCTTTCCATTACTTTCGCAACTTTTCAATTCTGTACCTATTCGCTCCAGTACCAAGTTGTATTTCCTCCAGTCTCCTTTCTCCACTCACGCTCATCCATTCAGTGCAATATTTATTTGGAGCGATTGCTTCCCTTCCCATCACATCACCGGGAATCTATGTTGCAGTTTCCAGTCCCACTTAATGAAATACAATGGAGCGACAATAACATAATTTTATTTTCCCCGCGAAACCCTATGAATCCCATTCAGTCCTGAAGTCCAATCCAGTCCCATCCAATCCAATCCTCGTCCCATTTCCAGTTCTCCCACCATCACAACAAATACAACGACTCCAACTCACTCAGTCCACGACTCCACTCCACTCAATTCAATTCACCAAGATGTATTTACGTTACGTTCTGCATGTGTTCTCTTTGTCTCCATTCTCCAGGAAAAAAATAATCTGGGAAATCTTGACAAGACAAAACATTGCACAAATAAGTACACAATACAACTTTTTTTTCCTCCAATTCTGCCCGTCCACTCGACTCCTTTTTGTTTATTGGAGCGAGAGAGAAGGATTCGGGGAGACAATAGTTATTGGACTAAGTATTTCGCAGTCATTCCTTTTGTTTCTTCCGCTCGTTCATTCAATTCAATTCATTCTTTCGGTGGCTCCGACTCCAGCCATTGCTACTCCGACTCCAAGATTAAGTTATTTACTTAAAGAGTTTGTCCTGTCTTGGTTCTGGTCCTAAACTCCGGTTGACACGTCAAGACACGACACGACACGACCAACCAGACCAGGCAAAGACCACCAGAATCCAGAATGAAGATAGTGTAGGTCTCCCTCGCCCGCGCTCCAATTTCCCACCGCCCCACTCACACTCAAACTCATTCCCAGTGTCTAAACGGAATTACCATTTTTTTGTTTTCCCCTGCCACTGTCTCCTCACAACACAACACAACAACTTCCTTTTTTTATTACCCACTAAAAAGAAAGAAAACTTAGTTAAGGCTGGAGCTCCAACTCCAGGGACCTGGTCCAGGTCTCCAGAAAAAAAGCATTTCCTTTCTATGTATTTTGTATTGTTGGAGCGCGCACCAAGAAAAAAGAAGGAAAAAGTTGTTTCTTCTCTGGATCTATATACTTAGTCCTGGAATCTGGATCTTTGGAACGTTTGAATTGATCATTGCATTACATAACATTAGCACAGTCACCCACCATCGGCGGGAGAGCAGATCCAGCTCCAGCTCCTTTTGTTGTGTTGTTTTGTTTACTGGAGAAGAAAAAAACACACTTTTAGAACTGGATCTGGAGCTGAAGCTGGAACACTATGTGGTCTCACGCTAACTTCTCCAGGAGCCTGTTTTGTGGGTGGGGAATGCATATAGACTTGTTCTAGTTGTAATGGTCCAGGAGGTTGTAGGTTGTAAACTTATTAACGTCTCCTCTTATTTTATTTTCTTTTGAGACCTTCCTCCCCTAATGAATTTTTCCAGAAAGAGGTGGAAGAAGAGAGTTGACTCAACTCTGTCTGGAAAAAAAATAATTCCAGAGAAAAGGAAAAAGTTCTCTTTTTTGTGTTTTAAACTCCTCCTCGTTTGTCTTGTTCGATGCTCCTCTTCTCTCCTTCCAGAAAGAAAACTTTCTCCAGAACACCAGAACCTGAATCCAGTTCCCAGTTCTCACGTCCCCATTATACACATCTTGTTTTGCTGGAAAATAAACTTGCCTTGCCAAACAGCATCTTCACTGGATTATTTTTTTGCACCAGGGAAAAAAGGTGGGAAAGGGGGAGTGTAAAAATAGAAACTTTTTTTCTGGAAAAAGTATTAAAGCTGGAGCTGGAAACTGGAGAAGGTGTACTTTGTTGTCTTTATTGGATATTCTTGTTTGCGGAGGGGATCGGATAAATGGGGAGATGCTGGGCTGCTTCCCGAAAATGAGCAAACAAAGGAGACAAAAAAGAAGTATTTACGAGGAGCAGATTAGGACTAGACCAAAGTAGACTATTGTTCTGGACGGGAGGAGGTCGTTACATTCGTTACAGAAACTACCTTACTTACTCCGTTGGAGAGGACAAGATGGGATGTGACGATTATGGCTACATTTACAATTACAATCACCATAAACAATGCCGGGCTCGATTGGGGCGCTGGGAAGGGAAAACATGAATGGGTTGGGTGGTTCGAGTTCCCTAATGATTCAGATCGCTCTTGTCTTCTCAGGTTCCGGTGCTGGAATGATGCCTGTGGTTTTAGAGCAAGAAGATGAAGTTCCCGTCTTAATAACCTTAGGTTCAATTGAAGTAAGT
Organism: Tyrannoseira gladiata; assembly: GCA_027744355.1. Classification (NCBI taxonomy): domain Eukaryota; kingdom Metazoa; phylum Arthropoda; class Collembola; order Entomobryomorpha; family Entomobryidae; genus Tyrannoseira; species Tyrannoseira gladiata. The sequence continues at coordinate 7,550 of JAHZNH010001706.1, read as the reverse complement.
TACATGCTACCCATCGATTGGGCAAATCATCTGTTGTTAGGAGGAAACATCTCGATACTGCAATTTAATGAGTCCGGCGTTTCACTTTGACCTCTGAATTATTATTGTACATTTTACCGGTCACAGGAAAGTAATGGCGACACTTATGGATGTCTTTTAGGCTTTGAGGTAATGTGGTAACTCGTTAACCGCCTTGTAAACTGCGAATCCATCTTGAGCTTGAGAGAGACTTCCATCTATTTTCGGAAAGCTCATGAATTTTCATTGGGGATGCATGATTCTATGCGGCACTCGGCTCACTGGCACTTTGGTTTTGATACGATACGATACGGCACAACACAATAATGAAACGATGACATGCTGAATGGTTGAATGAATGAATGAGATTTTTCAGTTGCGAATTTTGTATGGAATGGCATGCCGCTGCACCACTTGCATGTGACTAAAATTGGTTGATTTACAGTTTTTGTGCAGTTTTTTTGTGTTCCCAATTGATTTTGAACTTTTGATGGATGAGTGAATGTGAATGAAGAAGATCTCATTCGGAAAGTGAAGCCAAACTATTGAAGTGATTGACACTAGAGTAAAAATGGAGGTTAGTGGGAGCCGGGAGTGTGAGTGCGACTCCTCCATCTGCGTGTGCGTGGTGAGCGTCGCAGTGATGGAGGGGGAGGTGGAGGATGATGATGATGGAGGTGTGGTGGAAACCCGGGTTAGGGGGAATCGGCTCATGAGAAAGTTGTCACAAAGCGGACATTCCCTCTTACAGATCATGAAGGAGCTGAGGGGCTCCGTGGGGCAGCGGAACCAGCACCAGAGGAAGGAGTCCTCCTCGGTTCCAGTGTCTTCCTCCGTGTTCTACGTGTCGAATGACGAGGATGAGGAGGAGGACGATGAGGAGAATATCATGATGAGGAATGAGAATGGGGGAGGACTCTTCAGACTGGACTCCTCCAGCAGTCTGAAGGCCCCCGTCCACGCGTACGAGAATATCGGGACGAGTAGCGGGAGCGAGTTTGGCGAGGCCGAAGGGAGAAAGGGGAATAATAGGTTTGGATCGGTGGGCAATCTCCAAGGAGGAGGGGGAGGTGGTGGAGGAAGAGCTCGACAGAAACAGAAGAACTGCTCCGAACAGAATCTGAATGATGGGGAGGGAAATGATACCTTCCGCGACAGGAAATTGATGGGAGGTGGTGGAACCAATAGTGCCACCTCGGCTGCTGGTGGGGGTGCTCCTTCCTCCTCCTCAAAGGGGAAGAAGGGCGTTAGCGGTCAGGATCAGAATGGATGGAGTAAGGAGAGCAATGAGAATGGCGCGGTCTCCGGGAATCGTGCCAGCTACGCCAGTACGGCGAGCCGCACCAGCACCACGAGCTCGGAGAGCTTCTCCGAGACGTTCGCCCGGAATCTGAAGAATCCGTTCAGGGGAAACAAGAAGCAGAATAAGGTAATGTAATGAGAAATTATTTTCCGGATGGAATGATTGCAGCTTGGAATGTATATTTTGCCGATGCTCTGGATCCACTGTCCTTAAGTATTATTGCTGAGTGTTCCAGCCTGTTTTTTTTTTGGTTTATCGTCCGGCTTTAGTTGCGCAATAAAAAAGGGACGTGACGAAGGGGAAAAAGGAGATGAGCTGAATTAGTAGTAGAGCTCCTCATTTGTTTTCGTGTGTGTGCTTGTATTGCCCACGTGTTGTCGGAATTACTTTTTTGCCTGGTTTTTGTGTGTGTCTGTCTGGATCTGAAATTGTGGATTAAGTCGATTAGTCCGTGTTCTTGTCCTGCTTGTTTTTTATCGTGCTTGTTTAAGTACTCTAGGTAAGTACTTGCTAAAGGTACTAAAGGTAGTGGTCAAATTCGATGAACTACTCCTTTGCCCAAAGGTGCCCAAATTTGCATGGCTCGTGAATTGTTGCTGAAATTTTTTTTGTTTTGTGATGCTTCTGCTTGATCAGCCTGCTGGATTTTTTCTGCTGCAAATAGGATGATTCATTTTGATTCGGTAATTCATTCAGGAGTAAATCATAATGGCAGATGGACTAAAACGTATAGATTTCTGGGCGGTTATAATATGATTGATGTGAAATCTCGGGGTCGTTTTCGTATTCAAGTACACACATTTCATTTGAATTGCTTGATGCTTTATCAATGCCAGGGCCAGGTTTTCTGGGTCTCCTTGTGAAGTCACAGCTCCGTCTTTAGAATAGACAAGGCAAGGCCAAGGCCCGACCTTGTATTGTGATGTCAGGAAAATGGGGAAATCAATTTGAAAGATTCTATCTGTGAATGCGAAGTCGGCGAAAATTTTCAGTCGAAATCTGAGAGCGCCCCAATGCTCAAGAAAATCTAAAGTCTGCTCTGGTTTCCCGTGAAAGTTTTCGAATTCTGGGAATGAGGCGATAACTTCTTAAGTTTTAAAAATATTTTTAAGTCTGCGGAACATTGGGAAATGTGGGTACTAGTTATGTCCTGGTTTGGGAACAAAGCGCCCTCACCGCAGTCCCACTCAACAGCCAAATCAGAGCCGAAAGATTTTCCTGCGTTCGAACTGCAACTCGGCTGTAGCACTCCACCCAATCATGGTAATGACTCCACAGTGTGCTCAAAACTCGCATCGAATCCCCCGGTGAGTAACATATTGTTAATCAATTTTAAAAAATTAATTGTGAAAATAAGCCCCACCACTCGATTCACCCATGCACTGACATAAAAAAACCATGCATCATCGAATCAAATCATGAAAAAATGAATTAATCCCTCCACAATTTTCGAAATGGAAAGGGAAGCAGCAGATACCACGAACTGATTTGCATAAAATGTACTTCACGTCGGTGCACCGAGTTGAGTTTCTAACTTGAATGAAATGCATTATTCTGTGCAATATTGTATCATAAATGTAACCCTTTCCCTCTCCATCACATTCGTTGTCCTAATCCTTGACACTCGTCTGCCCACTCACTCATTCTCCAGCAACTTATTATTACCCCGATTGTTGGAGTAAGAATACAATTTCAACTTGCCACAAAATGCAACAGAGCACCCGGTTTTGATCGAATCGCCCCTTGAATCTTGTATCCCCGAAAATGCATTTCTGTCATTTCAAATTTCAATGCAGGGTCGTTCATTTACCCTGACCCTTGTCTTGTCATCTCTCCGAATCTGCGACAAGGACAAGACTCCGGCCCGGTCTTGGAATACTATTTTTGCTCCTGGTTCTGATTCCGGAGCTTCTGCATTGCCCATGCATGGTTTTTTCCGCACGAGTTCATTTTTCAGTTCATATCCATCCTATTTCCCTTGAATTTTTTTATCAAGTTCGAGACTGAGAAAACCGTAAAGTTTTTTATGGCTAGTTTTGTGTTGCTCTCTCCAGCTTTAGGATTTCCCCAGAAAAGATTAGGATACGGTATTTCCCTTACTCCCCATGTGGAAAAAATGGAGTGGTGTGCGGACAATGTGCATGCGTGCAGGCAGGGGGATGAGGTCATAAATGGGAAGTTGGTTCCGACTTACTTACGTGCATTTTTTCTATTATTTCTCGTCATCCAATCCGGTCCCGCATCCCGCATGTGGAGCCTGGAAGAGATTTAATACATAAATGAACATAGTTTTTACGCTGGTCTGGATCGGATACAATGCCATATTCCATAAGTCGCCAAGATTTCACCTAAAAGCCTAATCCCGATATAAGTAGTTTTCCAGGAGCTCGGTCTTGGGCTGGCCATCGGGCTTAATCCGGATTAAAAAATTGCTCAGGTTTTTTATTGCCCTTGAAAATCTGGAAAAGTGGAAGGGAACACTATAAATAGTGAGACTGGAGAAGAAAGTAGTAGGGAAGATGGAAACTTTATTTGTTTTACTTGCGGCATTAAAAATTGCAGTGGAATACAATGTAAGCACGTCTGGCATTGAAAATGCGATTGTGATTTTGATGTCTCGCTCTGACTCGAGATGGAAAAGGTAGTGGAAATATTGAAGCCATAATGCAAGGTTGGACGTGAGGGGAATATCAAATCGTAGCATTAATGACAATGGTCTCAATTTTGGCAGGTAAATGTATTCATAGTTCATTTTGTATCTGCCGTTATGCATAAATTGCCTAATATATGAACTTACACATGAGGACTTTGAATTATACCAAATTCAACTGATTCCAATTGTTTACTTCAGAATTTCGAATTTACGAGTACGGCCAATAAACCCGGTGAAGTGCTCTAGCAGCCTCCTGCCCGGGGAAAAATTATTTAGCTGATTCAGGTTTTTAAAAACTCCATATTCCTAGAGCAAATATTGATTTGGATTTAGAATTTGAAGTGGAGTAATATGTAAAACCTGGAATCATAAAGCTCCAAAATTGACCGACTTTTTTTTATGACCGAGCTGAAAACATTGAAGACTTAGAACTAAATAGTTTGTGTACTCAACTCGTACTTTAGGTTTACAACTGGAAGTGTACCAATTTCCAGAATTGAAAATGCAAACAGATAGATGGATGGGAGGAAGTGGAGCGTGAATGAATTATAATATTTTGGAGATTGATGGCTCATGAATAGATAGAACTAGCACTACAACTGTAATAGTACTAGGATCGCGATCGTGTTTGAATTTGCTTAAGGGCGAAGGAGAGTACTTGACGCTCCAGATCTGATCTACTTCTCCACCACATCACTTTCAGTCTATCCAAAATCCAAAACCATGGCCAAAAAACCAAACCACCATCATCGAAATAAAAATCAAACCACTCACCCGAACAATACAATGGAGATAAGTAGTTTGTAGTTTGTGTACACATGTTGAAAATTGGATTTGGTGATGATGAGAATCGGATCGGATCGGATTCGTGAACTCATGAATGGATTCAGTTTGGATTTGGGATCATGAATTAGGATCATAATACAATATTTTTTATCGTCCACATATTCAGATCGAGATCTGGAATCCTCAGAACAGAAGTTAGTAAGTAGCCCTTGAATTGACTGGGGATACATGTGTGATTATTGATTATGATTGCGAATCAAAACCCAGCCTAGATGAAGGAAGAGTAAATAATTTTGAAAAGAAAAATCCAAATTAAAATGGAAGATGAGCGGGGGACAATACATGGCGAGAATGGGATTTTTTTAGGCAGATCCCCTAAAAATGGAATGGGTGTTTGCTCTGCTCAGTGTCCTTCTCAGCCTTCCAGAATGGATGGATCATGCAATGCTACTTACTTGCTCGCCCAGAGGATAAATCAAGGGGTCGGGATTGGTTTGAATATGTTGCCGGCTGGCTGGATTTTGTGAGGCAGGATGCATTGGGCATGATGACCGCGGCTACAGCTGCGGAAAAAATGAAATGCGGGAATGGATCGAAGGGTGATATGTTAGCCCTGGCTCTAAAAAAGAATGGAATACGGAATCGTCATCCATAATAAAAACTTGTTCATAAGCTTGTAAGGGGAAAAGCTGGACCCACTCTTTCAATATGTGGATCAATGTAGAATGTGATGAACCAACCAATCCATGAATCGAATTCGCAGCAAACCCGAGGGTCTAGAACGAATTGTTTGTTTTGATGTGCCCACAAAAGGGAAAAAAATATCCCGGTTTTTTTAATTTGGGATTCAGTTCAGAATTATTGTTGTTCCATATGAAGAGAATCAAATGATTTAGTTAGTTTAGCTTAGTTTACTCTCCGGTCCTACGGTGGCATTATTTTTTCCGGCTCATTGACCACACCGCCGGGGGATAGTATCCTCGTATGAATGTCCTGTTGACACAAATCCGGAGTCGGAATTGGAGTCCCTTCTGGGGCAGTAAAATTCCGGAATCGTAGTGCGAATCAAAATGGTGGAAATCGGAATCAGGCCAGGGCCAGAATGCCTGGATCATAATCCGGAATCCCTCAGCTCTCGTCATCGGAGGAATCGGCTTCTGGCTCCCCTTTTCCCCAGTCCATTATTTCCTTAATGGACTCAACAATTCCGATTTTAGGAAGATCGGACGAACGTACAGAGTAAATACAATCCGCTCGGGCACTATTTCGCTGAGATTCTGATCATCAGCACGAAAAATTCATGTAGGCCATGTCCTCAGGGCATCATTTCTCTGATGTTGGGGAACAAGAATAACCCCACTGGATGGGAATGGAAATTGTCGGAGCAGTTCTATGAATTATCATTGAAGCAATGACTCAGAACAGAACCTGGATTCGGTGGCAGTGGCATTGGCTTAGATTTATTCCAGTCACTCCAGAAATGTATGAATCTCATCCTGGTGACATGACATGGCGTAACTGCGCTTCACCAACACCAACAGGAATTTCTGGAAAGAAAGCAAGCATGGTCCTCCTCCAGAACCACATTCCAGTCAAGAGCAAGATAAAGTATGTTTTTATTCGTGTTTTTCACGGACCTGGTTTTATGGTTGCAGCGGTGGGTGCACTGCACACCGATCTCAATCCCTTTTGTTCCCTGAACTCCAGTATTCCGGATTCAGAGAAATGATTCGAAAGTTTTTTTTGAGAGGACACGCAACCAGATCCAGAATCAACTCAACTTCAACTCAATTCATTGTCAAAGTCCACATTGCACTTGAGCACGAACCACCGTCATCATCATCGATAGATAGACAAACTTGAGTGGAGGATGGATATGCTGAGTGGGGATGAGCTGCAGCCCAGCAGCCCCCATTGTTCTGTAGGGCCATATCATTCCAAAATTCCAGATTTGAAAAGAATTGAATTGTGGATTGGGCTCGTGTTGTAATCGGGATCATATTGTATTGATCAATGCGGACCGGAGAATTATTATGGGGGTAGCAAAAACTAAGCCAACAAACACGAGAAGGATCATCCAATCCAGTTGATCCAAGGGAATTGGGCCCACGCTCTGATTCAAATTCTAATGCCAATTCAGTTTTCCGTTGGGTTTGGATCATGCCAACTTGAAACTTGTTCATTTTTTCAAGGGGGATCGATCGATGAATGGATGGATTATGGGATACTGTTGACAGTGTCAGGGATTGTCATTGTGTTTTGTTGATAAAATTATGCAGATCTAGGTCCCGGTTTTGATTTGGGTTCATTGATTCTTCTGGAGTGAGTGCACCAATAATATTGCATAACTCAGTCTATTTATCTCGATTCCTCGTGCTCGTGGCTAGCTTTGGTTAGACCTGGGCATCTGGGTTGACGATTGGGTATCTACTTACGATTCAGATTTTGTTTCTGTGTAGCTCCAGCTCCTTTCAAAAGTCAATAGGGCCAGGCCATGATGATGGCATGGCATAAGATAATATACTAGTGTGATTATCCGAACTCATGGGCTTCTTGGGCCCAAGTCAACCGCGATTTAGCCTCAGAATTTAAACTCAGGATCTCAGGAACCGGATACATTCCCCGGAGAAAAAAAATTGAAATGGGATGAGTTTCGGGGCAAAGTGAGAAAGTTGCAGATTAAGCTGACGTAGATTTAAGTCTTGAGGAATTAAAATGGGAATGGGAATTACAAATTGAGAAATTAGAATTGAAATGGGAGGGAGGGAGAGATCGAGTTGATTTGAGATG